>WUQG02011558.1:15201-32364 GCA_011317285.2 Androctonus mauritanicus
ACGGTGCGGGCCTTACCATGCCGTTGCTAGTAGACGATCTGGGCGTGTTGTAGCCCGATACCGCATTGGGAGAGTGCAGGCTATTCACAGCCATGCCCCCATATCCGCCGTAGCGGTAATAACTGTGTCCTTCACCGTATAACGGGTGCATGGAGCGCCTATGTACTTTCCATTTACACTTTCCTTCCGTAATCTAACATATTAGAAAGTCGCAAGCTGCTAGTAGAACGTTAGACTACTTGTTAAGAGCGAAATCACCTCTCGGCGGCCGGTGAGATGCAAGCCGACTTCTGGAGGGTTGATTCTCCGCCTACTGACTCCAACCAACCAATCGCGGCAATCCTTGGCCGAGACGGAAGGTATTCCTAGTGTAGCGAATTAACAGGCGACAAATTAATTAGTGTGACATGTCCGTGCCAACCATTTGTGAAGATTTAAAGAGTAATAAGGGCACCTTGCATTGTTTAACTATTTGCATTAATATTTTTTATTTTTTTATTTACGATATTCATTTAAGGATTGCCTTTCGAATTTTAATATGTTTTTTTTTTTTTTTTTTACTCGGTTCTAAAATTGTAAAAATTTTAATGCAATTTACACTTAGGATAATGCCGTTAAAATTGCAGTTAACGGCATTTAAGATTAAAAAATAACAGTAATTAATATTCGATAAAACGTGCAGAATATATTTTTTTCTTGCTCTATTAAAACCATTAGCAATTTTTCTTATAAACTTCTCGTATTTATCGAAAACCAGAAGAAAACTTATCGTAAAAAATTTCTATTCTATAAAATATGCAAGACATAATATAGAAATCTTTGATATTTTTTTTATAAAATAAAATATACGCAACTTAGAAGAAAAATCTCCATATATTTTATGATTCCAATGTCATACCTTACTTGCAAAACTCAGATTTTATATGACCATATAACCGAATTTTGCAGGTTGTGATCAAGTAAAATCTGAGTTTTGAGAATAAGATTTTATATGACAACGTAACCTGCAAAAATCGGTTATGTGATTATTTTCTATTTAAAGGTTTCCTATTGGAACCAAATTTTTTTTTTATAGTTTCAATAGTAAATCTTACTCTCAAAATTCAGATTTTACATGACCACATAACCGATTTTTGCAGATTATGTGGTCACGTAAAATCTGAGTTTTGAGAGTAAGATTTTCCATTGAAACCATAAAAACTATGTCAATTTTTCTCTTAAACTGCTTATATTTTAGAGAAAGATATAGAAAAATTGCTCCAATAAAGTATTATTAAGAAAATTTATTATTTTTTTTTTCAGTTTAAAACCGAAAGCTGTTATCATAATATAAAGTATACGTTGGCAGATTATGATAGCAATTTTTCTGTTAAACTCCAAAATCCTATAAAATTTTTCTTAATAATGGGTAAACACGGCAGAAATCGGTTTTTATCATCAATGCAAACTCTCAATTTTAAGAATAAATTTGCCACCAGAACCATGACAAAATGGTACAAATACTTACAACTTATTTCTTCCATTAAAAGTTGTTAATATGTTGGTTGCACTTGCGATATTTTATAATTTTATGTCATATTATAGTGTCTGTTACGTGTTATATGATATTATTTTGTGCTTATAACTACTTCATTCTCATGTTTTTGGTTTTACAAACACTCATAATTTCGGTTTTAAGAGCGTATCTTGTGGTCACAAACTGGTTTCTTGCTTGGCAATGCATTTATATGATAAGTAATCGTTGGTTTATTCAATCAACACATCATAACTCTAGAAGAGTAACGGCATCTCTCTCGAATTAATCTTCTCGATAATCACATGAACAGCAATGACATAAAGAACAAAAAAATCTGTCACGTATTTTATACTGTTTAGTAACAAATATTTTGCCAAATTTCAAATGTATGATGGTCAAAAAAAATTTTTTTAGACATGTAAACCTGTCTATATGCAAACATTCAGTGTACGTGGTGCATGACCTCAGCTGGATGTATTGCAGCTGAATAATTGCAACTGTTTATTGACGGTTTCGCTTTCGAAGTGGATTTTTAGCAAATTTAAAGATATTTAAGGACGTTTTCGAGGTTAAAAATAATAAAAAAAGTAAAATTGTCACTATTTCTTGACATGTGCTACTCGTGTAAAGATCCGTTCTAGGGAAAGAGCAAGGATCAGTTTGTCATAAAACACGTGTTTAATGTATAAAACATTTAACAGAAGGGTGAAATAATAGCGTATATGTGAAGTTATATTCTGCGAAGATAAAGAAAAAAATTTAAAGTGAGTTCTGCAGAATCCTTGTAGTTCTCTATCAGGGTGTTTCTCACGAATATCCAACCACTGTCACTCCTTTATGTCCCGTCCACGCCTTCTCCTGTCAAAACTATGAACTATGACAAGCCAAGTTTTGGAGAAAAGCACATTTCGGCTTAAGTGAACCGCTTCAAACAAAAAGATCTAAAAAGAAAAATCTTTGATGTGAGTTTTTCTATTTAAGATCTCACAGAAGAAAATTTCTAACGGTTGACTTGCATACTGATTTACTGATGTGACACAAGTTGCGTCAGAGATTTACGACACATCTACGCTGTTTATAGAACAGCCGCAAGGCTGTAACGAGTGGGAGGGTGTGGTGACGATGATGAAAGTTTCAAGTACATCTTGAGTGATGTTGCTCTGCAAAAACGTAAGAAGATGAAGAAGAAGAAAAAAAAAAGAAAAATCGGTCAGGTGTGTTGAATGTTTATCTCGATTGCAAAATAACTCGAAGAAAAAAAAATCAGCACATCGTCATCAGAAAAGATGCTGTTGTGCTCTCAATAACGTTTTTTTTACGTGCTAGAGAAAACTGTTTGCGTAAGGAGCTTTAATTTTTCGCAGAAGTTAAACAACTTTAAACATCAAGAATTTTGTCGAGATATGCAAAACTGCTTGAACAACAGTAATAATAAGAAGAATTACAGGGTGAAGGTTGGAACTAGAAAATAGTAAAATAAATATTGCGTGTGATAAACCGTTTGGATGTTGATTTTATCTCACAAACATCAATAGGAGACGTGAACAAGTTCAGCGCTTTATGCGTGTTGCACAAGCTGGCGTCACTCACTGAAGCACTCGAATGATCAATGAAGCTTCTAATAAAAATTTTCGAGATAATTTATCATCATTTCGCAAAATTTAACCATTTTTAGAGATATTATAAAGAGAAACTCGATATATAGTTAGTAGTTGAACTGTAGGTCGCTTTGATTAATTTTGACTTTTTAAAATGACCAAGCTATTTATAATTTTTAGACGAATGCTTCCAAAATTAAGGAGATAATATTATCCAGAATATAATTTTACACAATGTTACGGTGCTAAATCTTCTCTCTAACTTTAGATCTACTTTTCGTAGAGAAGAAGAAAAAAAAATAAATGTCATTTTGTAACAGGAAACACCGAATATCCAGTTTCGGTTTTTACGTATTTCTCCACTGACAACAGACAGTAAAAAGTTGAAAGAAGGAAAAAAAAAGAATATATCAAACGACGTCGGTGGATATGTCATCCATCAAGCGCCATTTTTCTTCGCACTTTATTGCGTGGTTGGTTACAGAGAAGTCAGAATTTATCACACTGATTGGTGCTTGGAAACGGTTCAAACCGAGAGAAAAAAGATTGAACTGTTTCAACCTGTGCCAAAGTAGGCGATGTGCCTTTATATTATATATAAATCATTTAGCGGGGGAATTATAGAAGGATGCAGCAGAGATACCACGTGTAACGTGTAGTATAAACGTGACAGAATTTCAGTTTGTCGAGCAAGAGTTCGTGACCTTTAGCGTGCGAGACGAAAATCTCCAAGTATTCAATTTGTCAAATGCCGAGATCCTGTCCCACTGGAGAAGATAGGAGATCCTCCAGTTCAAGGAACGTAGGCTACTATTTATGTTCCGGACGAAAGTTTCATGGCGGGCACGTTCGTGTTCAAAAAAGTCTATTCTGAGTAAGATTATCTTTGTAAGATCTCGGGACCTATAATATATATTTATCCGGTATAAGTAGTAAATTTTAATGCGTGTGGAATTCTCTAGATGAGGTATTAATCGATGAAAAATCGTTAACTTTTCGATTTTTGCCTTTTTTCTTCGATTTTCTTCCTTTGTAACCATCTCAAAATAAGATGATAAGTAACGAGAAACATTCAGATAATCGAATCCTGGTAAGTAACGAAGTTAGAAGTTCAGTAATTTTTTTTAATAATCCCGCAACAATTGTTCGTTCACGATTAATTGCAGTTCTGGCAATAATCGAATTAAAACATCAAGTTATAACAACAATCAGGCTAAATCATTAAGATACCGCAGTAATCGATCTTGAAATAGACCCGAAACAATCGTGAATGAACGATTGTTTGGAGCCTATTCAAAATTGTTAGAGTAAACACGAATTTCGATCGAAAGAGTATCAAAATTTATTCATCACAAAATCAAATTTCATCAGAATTTTATAAGTAGCCAGATTATAATCTGAATTTTGATACTCTCGAGGATATCAACGTTGGCGACAATTGGAGCGAGTATAAGTAGATTAAATTGTCCTACAACAAAAATTTGACGGTAAGTAGGTTTATTACTTCAAAATATTAATATAATAGGGTCTAATCGGAGTTAGTGTGCTGAAATTTTAACAGTAAACAGCTATGTAGGCCTGCATCAAAATTTTGGAGCAAAATGCTGAATTTACGTAATTTGATAGTTATCTAGGATGAGTGAATGACCAAATTTTGATAATGGATAGGCGAGCGCACTAGAGGATATATTAAAATTTTGTAATAATCCATCGAATATGAAAAAATCTATAAATCTTGAGACATATTTTACTCCTCAGAGTTATACTTACATATATTTTGATTTAATTTTTTTATGTGTTTATCAATAATAAGACCAAAATTTGATGATAATAAACATTATAATCGGCAAATTTAGTAGTGATTTGGATGAACAATTAATGAGTTACAGCAAATTTGTAGTTAAAATAGAACTAAATTTTGAAAATAATCGAGTCCAAAATGTGCTTTAGTAATAGTTAAAACTTCAGATTATGACAATAATCGAATTTAAAATACAAGTTATATCAGTATTCCAGCTAAAACATTGTTCTGCCAATAATTAAGCTAAAAAAATTGTTCTGCTAATAATCGAATTAAATCATCATCAGTAATCGAGTTTAAAAATATTGTTCTGACAGTAATCGAGTAAAAAACATTGCATTATATCAATTATGGAGCTAAAACATCAAGCTATGCCAATAATCGACTGAAATATCGATTTGTCAATAATTGAAATAAAACATTGTTATGCCAATAATCGAGTTAAAATGTCAAGTTACGACAATAATCAAACTAAATCTACAAGTTGTGGCAACAATCGAGCAAAAAAAAAAAAAAAAAAAAAAAATCAATTTATGACAATATTCGAACTGAAACAATCAATTTATGATAATAATCAAACAATCATCAAGCTATTGTAGTTAATCGAGTTTAAACATTATATTAGCATTAATCCAGTAAAGCAAAACATCAAGTTATGGTAATAATGAAGTTAAATTATCAGTTCTGGCAAGAATCGAATTAAAACATCAAATTATAACAATAATCGTGCCAAATTATTAAGGTATCGCAGTAATCGAGCTTGAAATCATTGTTCTGCCAATAATTAAATTAAAATACTGTTCTAGCAGTAATCGAATAAAAATCAAGTTATGGCAATTATGGAGCTAAAGTATCAAGTTATGTTAATAATCGAATTGAAACATCGAGTTTTGAAATAATGGAATTAAAAATAATTAATATTTTAATTCGATTATTGATATAACTTGACTCGATTATATTGTTCTGCCAATAATCGAGTTAAAATGTCAAGTTATGGCAATAATCAAATTAAATCTATAAGTTGTGGCAACATTCGAGCTAAAAAATCAGTTTATGACAACAATAGAGCTAAAAAATCAATTTATGATAATAATCGAACTATCATGAAGTTAGCGCAGTAATCGAGCTTAAACATTGTTCTAGCTTTAATCGAATAAAAAACCATCAAGTAGTGGTAACAACGAAGCTAAATCATTAAGTTCTGACAACAATCGATTTAAAATAAATCAACTTATAACAATAATTGAGCCAAAATACAAATTTCAGGCTAATAATGAGAATTTGGTGATAATCGGATGAGGATCAAAACTTCGATATTCATCCCGATTATCGTCAAATCCTTATTAAATGATTTAAAAATCTAGCTATCATTAAAACAATTAATTAGTAAATTTTGATAGCATTTGATATGATAAACCCACTGAGACCAAAATTTAATAATTTAAGCTAAATCATTACACCAGAATAATTCAGTTTAATATTTTATTAAAAATTATATTAATAATTTGCACTGTTGTCGAACTTTGCTATTTGACCTAAAACTTTATACATAATTATATATATCCAGAAATAAATATAATAATTTAATATTATTTTCCCTGTAGAATACATAATTAAATTTTAATTACGATCAGATTGCTAAATTAGCATTAAAGAGTTTGGTTTCTGGTGGAGAAATTCCGTTTAGTTTCCATCGAAATATGCATTAATGCCCGGTGTTTATCATGATGTTTAATGAATATTTTCCACTAGAAACATCTGCAAACTGATAGTTGCAATAACTGAATTTCAGTCACGTTGATAATTGAAGCAGAAACAGAATGCTCCTTTGAATGGAGTGTATGACACGGTGTTGAAAACGAACTGACTCAGGAATGCTTCAGGACTTAGACTTAACAAGTGAAGGAAGAGAAGGAAAGAAAAAAAAGGGAGAGACCTAACTCTGTCAAGAGAGAAGAAAGATGGTTACTATATCTAACAGTTTTGGTGGGGATTTTTTGGCAGCTAATCAAATCGAATCTACCATTTTAGATTTGGTCGCAATTCAAGTGTTTCTTCGATCCCTTTTGATACGATCAATTCGATTGGCGCGTCGATAAAACGATAAAAAAAATCGCTCATAAGTTATAGAAAAACAAATTTCGAAATCTTTAAAAGTTACACACCGAGAACGAACCACTTTTAATTAAATTTTTAAAAAATATTTGGCTGGAAGGATAAATACTTAACGTGTTAAGGGGGGAAGACGAGTGGGTATATACAATATAAGCGAATGTTTGTGTAATTTAAAAATCCTAGCCAAGACGTCAATCAAAGTTAGGAAAAAAAAAATCTATATACGTATGTAAAAATAAACATGTTAATTTTTTTTCCTTCCAAAACTTCATTTTGGAAAGATTTTCTGACGACATCAACTTTGACCTTAACCACTCCAGTCGGAAAAGGTCGAATAAACAGTCGAATGAAGGAGCATAAATCACAGGTAGAGAAGCGCAGGTCACGAACTAACAGGTAAGTGGTCATGTTATCGTTAACGGAGGTCAAATGGACCAAGTTGCTAGTCATGTTCATTGCAACTGTTTCTGCATAGTAGAGTGGTTTTAGAGACACGCACGGACAATTAAAACTGTACAATGGACTATGCACTCGGAGAGTTTGAGCCTTTATCAACTCTTGTATACTGATTATTAACGAAATAGCATTATGTTGGATTTATTATTGCAAAAAACTGTATGGGGAATTGATAGAAATGGATAAGGTTTCCTTTTTATATAATTGCTCTTATTCTTCTTCAAGGTTCAGTGTTGTGTGAATGGAACTTGTAAATATCTAGTAACACGGTTCAACTACCTTCGTGCATATCGTTGAAATTTTTGTTGTTGTTCTCGAAAGTATAGAAAGCTGAAGGCAAAACTGTGCAGTTTTATAAGAAAAATTGCATTCCTGGCACTATTTAAAGCAGGTTTGAGTCTAAAGAATGGCACAAATCATACTATGCCAATCATTCTGAGATGATTATGTGCAACTAAAAGTTAGATTCATTAGTCGAGTAGGATAAAGTAAGGATTATGTCTACTGTTACTTTTTATAGCAGATATACTACAGCAGATAACATGGTATGTTTAACATAACAAAAGTCTAACAAATAATCGATATTTCAATTCGATTACTGACATAACTTGACTCGATTATATTGTTCTATCAATAATCGAATTAAAATTTAAAATTATGGCAATAATCAAATTAAATCTAGACAACAATCGAGCTAAAAAATCAAGTTATCGCTGTAATCGAGTTTAAACATTGTTCTAGCTTTAATCGAGTAACAAACATCAAGTTGTAACAATAATGACAATATTAATGACCAGTATTACTAGTAATAAATAAGTTAGTAACGTTATAATGCAGACAGGCCTATAATTTTACAGCATAGGAACCAGAATGTAGTACTACAGTACTAAATATAAACCTGTAGGAGTAGAATATAGTATTATATCAATAGTATAAGTCTATAATAATATATATATATATATATATATATGTACTGTTTGCAATACTAAATATAAATTTGCATTACTAGAATGTATAACTGTACTACTGTAAACTCTGTGTATAACATCAGAATTTATAGTGTATTACAGGCCTGTATTTAGTACTACTGCAGTATTAAATGCAGGTCTATAGTACTTAAAGTACAATACTACAGTGTGAATGTGTGTATAGTACCTGGTACCAGTATATGTTCTGATACTACAGATCTATATTTAATACAACAGTAGTGCAGCTATACATTCTAGTTAGTGATACAGACTTATTTTTAGTATTGCAATAGTACAGACGTATATTCAATACTACAGTACTACACTCTAGTATTATAAGCCTATATTAAGTACATATGTCTATACTAAATATAAGTCTGCATTACTGCAGACTTTAACACTAGAATGCGGCATTGATGTCCTTGATATTATTATTAATAATATTCAATATTATACATCCATTTTTATGATAAGTAATTATATTATAATAAATCTATACGTCGAATATAAAAATATTAAAAGTTATAAGTTTTTAGACATACATTTTCGTAAATATTAAACAAATATGTCTATATTAACTTGCAACAATGTTACTGTAACAGTAATCTGTAATCTGATCAAAATAAAGGAAAATTTTGTAAACTATTTAGATCTTGTTCTAGTCCCTTTTATGGATATGGCATAAATTTTCGTCTTAACATCGTAGGAAAACATTAACATGAAATATTTAGTTATATATATACGTTTAGGTAGTTAGTTAATCTATACATTATACCAGAAAATACACAATTTACAACAAATTAGTGTAGCGTACAGAATAATTACTACAGTACGATAAAAGTTATGCCATGCAAATCAATAATGTAACTAAGTCTCGTATAATTCGATTTTATTAATTTATAACTACGGAATTTTCCATTATGTTAGCTGAGAAAAATTCGACCTTATACCCTGCTATTGTTTGGATTTTGATTGACGTATGCTTAGATTACAACAGGTTAAATTCGTTTGAATGTTTTAAGTCACAATTGTTCATATATCATCCGTTGACAATTTTCGTATTAAGTATTTAGGATTATTTTTAATACGGATATTTATAAAAATTGTTTTGGTTGCGGGTTAAGGGATGGTAAACAACGGGATTACAGATTTAAATTTAAAACTGAGATGAGGAAATTTTGGACCAAACGCAGTTGTGTGTTCTAGGAAGAGAGGTAAAAAAAGAGTTACTTTCTTTCTATGGATCGCATAAAACATTTTGTTTGATTTATTCGAAGTTTACGAAGTCTAAACTCTATAAAAACCAGTCTACGATCTTCGACTTAAAAAAAAAACCTCAAAAATTAAACTTATAAATCCATCTACAGTATAAATTACGCTGGAAAAACAATTAATTTTTTTATGTTATTTAAAGTTTATCGAGCTTATGTTGTAAAAAAACCCTCATAGATGTCATTCATCTTCAGGCTTCTGGATAATTAAAATGAATATGCAGTTAATATTCATCTTCGCTCTAGTACATCAAGATCGTATTCCTCGATTAATTTATGGGTTATATGTCCCAAGAGATTTAAATAATGGTTACAAAATAGACAAGAATTACTAACAACCCCAAACTGAGTTTAGTTAATGGCTAGATCGATCGAACTCGACATGTAAACTATTTACTATTGTTAACTGTAAATCATAGGAAGACGTTTACACCGATGTTGTCACGTGAGTGTTTCCCCCATCTCTTAGGAATTCTGCAGGGCGGTATAATTCCACCCCTACTTTCTACTCTGCAGTCTCCCACGCTTGCCGTAAATCAGGGTGATTCATGAACATGTGTCTACTCACAAATCACAAGTGACATTGGATGGACAGTCTCCGAGACGTCATCGTGGCGAGTTTGTGACATCTTCAAATTTCTTCTGTCATTCAACTTTTTTTTAGTTATTTTGCTTGATTTATTGTTCCCATTTTATTCTATAATTAAAATGAATTTTTGGCTCTTACTCTGATATACCTTTCTAAAATCCCTTTAGTCGCTGGATCGATAGTTAAACGAGTTGTCAAAGTTGATGAATTGCATTGGCGTCTTTAAAAAAATGGCAGACAATTTCCAAAATATCACATGGTTTGACGACATCTGGTCTGTCTTGCGCGTCACCTGTTACATATCACTCTCTTATAGTCTCTACGACAACGAGCATCATCTGATACCCAACAAATCACGTGATGAGGGTGGGACCCGGGTGGTCTACGGCCTTGTCCACGCGCTGGGTGGTCATCCCTCACACATATGTGGGATCTTATGACTCGGAGGGAAGTGGCGTGCCCGCAGCACAGATACTAAGTTGTTTTTGGTGCAAAAATGCGATTTACCAGGTGTACGAATGTAAAATAGTGTACATCCACTTGCAAGATCCAGTTCGATTCCATGATTCACTCTCTCTTGCAGGCTGCTAATCCCTTAACCGCGTACATGGTGCCTGGGGGTGATATGGTAATTCGATGCTGTGTTATACGGTTTGTAGAACGTCCGTTTAACAATTCCCTAACCTTGACAACTGTCTGCCCGCAGGGGAATGAGTTTGCCAGACTGCATGACGTTTACTTATCCCCCTCTCTGTGTTTCGTCCGTGGAGGGATTGAGATATCTCATCTGGAGTGGATGAGGGGCAAGGAAAGACTTCACTCTGCTGGGGGTCGGTTGGGTTCCGTGTCACGTGCTACCATCACGTGTTCATTCGAGATAAACAATGTTGATCCTGAAGGTTTGGAATGTCTTTTGCGGTTGTTTAACCCTTCTGGAAGGTTGTTTAGGGTTGGGATTGTTTCATATCTCACAATGATAACTCGCCCACCAAGCGGATTTTAAAAGTCATAAAAAAATATATAGATTCTATGACGAAAATAGCGCAAAAAAAATGTTAAATAATCAATCGAAACGTGTGAAATTGATCCAAAATGGCATCCGGACGATTAATCTTAAGAATGCATCAAGAATTCTGTAATGAAAGACACTCGTACAAAGTGGAATGCGATGACACGATCTGTCGTTATTAATGATCGAATATATACAACTGATAGATAAACTAGGCTATTTTTTTAATGGGTGAAAGTCCTATAGACACAAGTGCAAAAATTTCATTCAGAAACGCCATTTCTAAGAAACAGGCTCTAAAATTCATGCACATTCCACGGTCTGGTAAACTGAAGCATGAGGCGACCACGTGGGCATCGAACATGACACGACCGAAAAGTGCACGTGCGAAGCCCAAGTGCCACACCTCGTTCCTAGTATAACAGTCGAAGCATCGCAGGTGTTGCATGGTACAAAATTAGACAAGTTTTCTACTACAAATAAAAGCATTGTGTGATTACCCACACCCAGAACAGAAGGGAAAACTTTGCTGGGCCAAAAATAAAGATGCATAATATTAACCTACCGAACGATATTTATTCTGACCATGCTTTTATTAACTACATTTGAATTTCTAATAGTTTAGTGCAGATTATAATGAGAATTTGATACGCTCTTTCCTTTGCCAAGTTATCAGCAAGCGTGAAAGAGCGGTTAAAATGTGCCGTTTAATCAACTATCAATAGTCTGACACATACAGCAGATTAGCATTTAAGGAATGGTGTTGACTTATTTGAGATGTTTAAACACGTTATTCTAAAACGGACAAAGTTCGTGACATTCATGCAGAACTATTTTCTAATATAGAATCCATTTCCATCATTATCTGAAGCAGTACCAACCACTAATAGAATTTTCATTATCAGTATTGAAGATTAAAGGGAATAAAATGAGTAAATCGATTTTTTCAGTGCCGATTCCTCACTAAAAATAGCTTATTCTTGTATTTCGCAAGCTGGTTTAACAAAAAAAAACAAGCATTTATTGACTCAGTAAGTGCAAAATAAATTACTGGTAAAACGCGGAATTAGCTTTCTAGCTTACTTTCCAGTAATGATTAAAATTTAACTGGAGAGTGCCATAAGTAATGCGATTCATCTGGCGGACTAACTATATATAGAGTTATATGGCCAATGAGTGAGTTAACTTGGACTTTGAATGCTCGACTGATACTTTGCTCCGTGTACATCATGTTCAAACGTTGTTCGTATTCCTCTTCTCTTCCAATAATAGTTAGCACCATTTGTCTGTCTGTATGGAAACAGCACGTCAGATCCCAAACGATTCTTCAGCCGACTAATTGGCCGTATTTGTGTCCTGGCTGATTCGAGGAAAACTTAGCCAAAAACATTTTTCGTTAAGAAAAGCAGCTTGTTTCTTAAGTCTTATTTCGGGAATGTTTACTTTTGCAATCTGCTGTGCTTCCAGAAAAATAATTATGTAGTTCGCATTAATACTGCTATCGATTGATCTGTTAAACATATAATACGTATTATATCTCGCAGTTCGTGTTTTAGCATAGAGGAATTTTTATAAGCAGCAGCTGTGTATGTAAGCAGCAATGATCTTTATATATACAGAAATCATAACATATAAGTTCTCTCATTTATAATTGTCTATGTAATAAAATTTGTTAGATGAAAAAATACAGGAAAGTTGTTAAAAGTTTCATATTTTATCAATTTAAATATTTGCATGTGAGACCAAAGTACTAGATATTTGACTAATTTTTATAGGGGGGAAAAAAAAACGTTTACATGAATAGGTGATTTTTGACTGCATATTATGTGCTACTATGTTAAATAACAAATTACCAAGCCGTTTCTATGTAACTTATTGAAATTCCGCGATAATTAAGAAGGGTAATAAGTTATATCTACATTTTCCAGATGATAATTCACATTTTACAGCAAATAATACGAATTATCTATAAGTTAATATTTTATAAATGGTTTCTATATTAATGGTAACTGAATATTTCAGAAAAAACATCACTTCGGTTCCAATTGGAGAAAGTAGAAGATGCCAACCTGGATAGGAGGCAGGAGGATTAAAGAAGGAAACATTCATTCTGTGGCTATCGAAGCTTCCCCGAGTTGATACACGGGGGCAGCGCCGTGGTGTCACCTTGTTGCTTGGTGATTGATGACAGCGTCAGCGTTGACGTCCAAAAATTCTTCCTTTCCTATTTGTCATCCGAAACTTGCTAGAAAGTCGTTCATTCCAGCGAGGAATCACAGACGTGGCAGTGTTCTGCTTGTGACGACTGTGATGAATTGTGCTGTGGATCCAGTCTGTGGACACATGATCCATTTCCAATCCCCACACCTGACTTTACTTCATCTTCTTTTTTTCTCGTCCTCTTCTCCAATGGACGTATTATATAGTTTTTGCATCGAACTTGCCCTCAGCGTCATAATAAATTTATTTAAAATATAGAAAATTAAAAAAAAATCTAATAATAATTTTAATGCAAAAATGTGTTTTAAGTAATGATAAAATAATTTTTAACATTAAAAATAATAATTATTAAAATTTTAATAATATCAAAATCAAAAAACTTAAATTTTATATCGTAAAATAATAAAAATTAGTCCAAATGTCTATTATTAAAAAAAATAAAAATAAAAAAAAATCTCCAAAACGCCATCTAGAGAGCAAAATCAGGAATAAGTTTTAAAAATAATTTTTTTTTTAATTTTTAATTTGGGTGTTAAATTACATTATTAATGATTAATGCATAATAAGATAGATTGTGAATGATTAAATATATTCATAGAACTTATATATAGACTAAAAGAATTTTTTCATCTTGAAGAATAAGTACTGTACTCTATCGATTCTTTATTTATCTTATGATCACCCTGCTAATGTCCCTATAACTTTTATAGAGGTGTCACCAAACTTAGAAGACAGACAGATTTGATTATCATATACAAAACAAAAGTTCTAAGAATAGTAAATAGATATTCTTCTCTTATGATGACCAAATTTAATTTTGGTATTATGATATGCAAAGTTAAATAAAATGATGTAATAATATCTTGTTTCGCTTTAATATAAACTAAAGATAAGTCTGCTGTGGTTTATATTAAACTATCTGTAACAGTTTTCAGATTATAAAAGCGATATTTTTTATATTTTTAGTTATGTTATACAGTTTTCTTATTGTATAACTTAGCTAAAATGAATCTAGCTTTAATTTAATAAATTACTATAAAAATTTGAAGAATTATCAAACCTAAAAATCTTAACTAGATAGTAATCAATTTATTAATTATTAGACCATTCCAAAAGTAATGTCTTTTTTCTTATACTCTACTTGTTCAAACATGTCTCAGCTTGTCTATAAACGAATTTTTAAAGCTTTCACAACATTGGAAGAATGTTATTGATTCAAATGGAGAATACATATACTTGATTAGATCAGCGTGTGATTTATCTTCTTTCAAAACATAATGTTAAAAACGACATTACTTTTAGGATAACCTGATCTATTGAAAATATGCTGATTGTGTTAATAGATATGCTGATAAAATTCAGATTTTGAGCATTTTAGAAAAAATTATATTTTTTTTCAGTATTTTAATATTCTGTTGCAATTTACAAATGAAAAATTTATCATCTTAACATAAAATTATCTAAAAGAAAAGTTATAGAGCCAAACTAAAATAGAATGACATACTAACTATCCGAAAAAAGCAGTTCTAAAAGTTCCTATTTACAGTGGAAAATTTAAAAATGAAGGAGTGTATCTAGATGTTCTAACTTACATTTTCTTTATTATTTTCCATGAAGACATCAATTCTCTCTCTTTTTTTTTTTTTTAGCATCTTTTGACTACTTTTTACTCGTTCAGTTAAACTAAGGAATATTTTCGATAATCTCGGTTAATAAATGCGATCTTTAGACACAAAATAAATATTAAAATTACTTTTAGAAAGTTAATTTAATTAATAAAATCAATATTAATGAAGAAATAAAATAATGCAATAATTAGAAAAATATATATTTATGACTGAATATATATATTCTTCAGTCAAATTTTTTTGTATCGAATTTATCAGAAAGGAGTTTTCAATTACTATTTATGTATTTTATTTTGAAAATAAGATGTTATATTATTGTTTTAAAAAAAATTTATTAAATAAAAAAATACAAATTTTATAAAAATTTTCTTTAAAAATATATTAAAATCCAATAAATAAATTTATTGAAGATGAAGAGGAACGAGATTCAAATCTATAACCATGCCATCTGGAGACTAAAAATGGAATTAAGTTTGAATTTCTTTCATTAGAAATATCTTGTCGTGAAAATCAATCTTTATTATTATATTCATTGAAAAATATTAAAATAGTATTAGCTATTTTTTGGCCATCACCGAATTATTTCATAGAAAAGGAAAAAAAATGTGAGTTTATAATGCACTAAATAAACTCCATTCAATAATATTTACAGAAATAATAAAGATAAAAATAATCAATCTTAATTATCACGCAGTTAGAAAAATTTTGATAAAAAGAGAAACAAAAACTTTTAACGATAAACATTTACTAAAAAATTATAAACTTCTTGTAAATAATTTTGTGCTTCTGTTTATTAAGCGCGTCGAGGATGCGATTCGCATCACAAACAGTGGCGCGTTTATACTAGACACACAAGGTGCGAGTTTAGACCCATCCAATTGTCAAGGACCCTAAAAATCGAGAATTTTTACATTAAATTATATATATAATTCAAAATTGAGGCTCTCGAAATCTCTAGCGCCTAGAATGAGAAATAAATATAAGCGCGCTACTGATTGCGATGCGAACTTCTAATGTCATTGATTTATAACGGCTTCTTGTTTCGCTAACAGTAGCAGAAACCTATAGTTCACTCCAGATTTGAAATATCAGTTAAGCAGAGCCTGATCTAGCTATTTAGCCGCTCTGGGCAAAAATAATATTTGCCGCCCTTTACAATAACACATTATAAGTCATGAGCATGATATTCCAGTAACCGCCCTCAATTTTGCCGCTCTGGGCATTTGCCCGGCTTGCCCTCCCTTAGATCGGGCCCTGCAGTTAAGCATATGAATAACACTCAATCCTGCTGACGATTTTAATGTACTTCAACAGGAGAAAATTTAGAAAACTAAATCCCACTTATAAATAAAAAAAAAATTAAAATCTCAAAGAATAAAAATTCTAAATTATTCCATTTTACTTTTGTAAGTTTTGAATTTATAAATAATAAAATATTTTTTAAACTCCAATAGAATATATGCAATATTCAGGTCAAATAAAATCATTTCTAAAGAAAACATTTACTATAAAAGATATAAGGCTATTATGGAGAAAATTAATATAATTTTTATTTTTAAAAAGATTTCCAGACAAAAATTATATATCAAACTTCTTACATTAAAATAATATATTTTACATATCATTAAGTTGAACTAGCAAAACAAAACAAGTTTAGTAATTTTATAATTTAAATAATCAAGTATGAAATTAATATCATTACATTGAATTTTTACTATTATTTACTTAGCCTCTCAATTTGGGTGCCATTGTAATGTTACAAAGTGCCAACACAGAATTAGGAATGATTGGATAAACATCCCAAAATAAATCAGTGAACCAATGACCTGTTGTGTGATTAGTAACATTTATTATTCGTATTGCATTCCTAACTAAATTATCTGCACTCAAAGATATTAATTTTATTACTGCAGAAGCTTTCTTATTTTTATCATTCATATGTTGCTTTACCATATTAGTCCAGACAGCACTTGGGATGAACGATTGCAAGCT
>WUQG02011559.1:0-11841 GCA_011317285.2 Androctonus mauritanicus
CAACAACACAAAACTGTTCAAATTATGAATAATTTAAAGAATGCTATAGTTGCTCTAATTTTGTCCAATACTGTATAATAATTTCATTGTCATCCTAAATACATTTTTTATATAAACGACTTATTGTCATGTATATTTGATTATCCACACTTTTTGATTAACTGAACATTGGTCCCAATTAGTGTGGATAATTGATGCCCTACTGCAGAGGTGAGCAACCTATTGTTTTAATAGTTGCCACATATGTGGTGAATGAAATGTTCAATTCACCATACCTAAAAATTATAATAATAATTGCACAATCACATTAATATCGCACAATCTAATTTGTTTGGCCAGATGACAGAAATAATGTCTTGTTTTTTTTCCAATTTTTAACATAATAAAAATTTATTTTCATTATTAGTAAAAATATGCCAAAGTTAAATCGCTACATGTAAGCAACTGGCAAGCAGGTTGTCCACTCTGTCCTACTGTATTTTAACTTATCATCATAATGAAGCTTTTCCTATTATACAACTGATAAACATCATATAAAGTAAAAATTACTGAAAGTAAATTCTTTTCTTATTGTGTTCTTTTAATATTTTTTTGGGGATTATTGAAACTACATATTATACAAAATATAAATGATATACACAATGATATAACCAATATTAAAGAAAATGCTAATTTTTAATCAGCCTTAAATGAAAAATTTAATAATAGATTGTAATATTTTCTTTTTAATTTTTCAAACTATGTAATAATTTTATTTGAATTTCATATACTTTTAGATTTTTCAGAAAATAAATAAATCACAGAAATATATCTACTAGTCTTTTCCTACAACAGCTATTTATAATTAAAATACAAGGAACATTCAAATTTAAATTATAATTTGATGTGTCTGTCCAAATAACTATATATGCATGGCAATCAAATAGAACAGGTGAAGCATTAGCATCTCTCTGATCTTGAACCAGTCATTAAACAATTAATTTATATTTCCCTGGAAATCACAGTAATAAGTGAAGTCTAAGTTCATCCAAACATGGAACAATGCATCATCATCAAATTTTTTTTAGAGAAGGAGTGAAACTGTTTGAAATTTGCAGAACATTGGAGAGAAAGTTTTGTGAAGCTACATTGTCTGAGATAAGCATTTATTAGTAATATAAGGCTTTCAAAGGAGGCCACAGACATGCCAAGAAAGAATCTCATTCACAGTGTCTGAGAACATCGATGATGACAGAGATGGCTGAACAAGTTGATGCAATTGTTCATGATGATCAATTCTCAACAGTTTTGGATATTGCCTCAATTTTAAATATCAGTATTGGCAAAGTGGATAGCATCATGAAAGAACAACTACAATATTGGACCAATATCCATTCTCATGTCACTTCCCACATAATAGCCATGACTCAAAAATTGAAATTCTATCCACCATTTAGTTCAGAACTTGTCCCAACACATTTTCATTTCTTTGGACCCTTAAAAAGTGTCATTAGATGAGGAAACTTCACATATACTGTGGAAATTATTGAACCTGTTCAAGATTGGATACATCTCTTGCCAAAAAAAATTTTTTCATGTAGAATACAATGGCTACTAGACAGATAATGACTATGCATTTCAAAGTGATTACAATGAAAAATGATGGCATAAATATTTGTATTTTTTTTTGTAATTCATAAATTATAATTTATATCTGAATGCACTTTGTAATACAAATAATAAATTAAATAAATATATGCAATTCAATATTGGCATATTTGATATAACAATAATTTAAGTTACAATAATATCACTGATTACAGATCAACTTATGAAAACTGATGTTTCCATAAGTTTATCTAATTGAAGCAAAATTGAAGCAGATAGGAGACAGAATTTCATAATTATTCATGCTCAGCTTTAAATATTAAAAAATTATAAAAATATAATTAATTTACCTCGTTCTCTATTTCCATAGTCACGTCGGTCAAAACCTCTCTCTCTTCTTTCATAACCACCTCTATCATCTCTCCTATTGTAATTATCTCTATCTTTTCGCCATTCAAAATCATCTCTTGAATCCATGTCTCTTCTTCCTCCTCTTCCACCTCTATCATTTCTATCATACCCTGAATTAAAAATTAAATGTATAAATTGAATTAAAAGATGTTTTAATTATTTTAGTATTATTAATAACTTAATATCCTATATTTTCAAAATAAATATAAACATTTTAAAACTACAATATCACATTACATGTTCCATTTCGCTGCCTATCATCACGAGAAAAGCCATCATCTCTTCCACCAGCACGCCAATCACCTGCTGTTCTATCTGATCTATCATCTCTGCGATCATGATCTCTCTCATTTTCTGAATAAAAATCAAATTTTCTATTTAGTAATTAAGATTATAATATATTTTATATAAGGTGTCCCATTGGATATGTTGGATTTAATTTTAAAATGAAACACAGTAAATTATTATTTAATTGGGCAATTTTTATTGATTTATAAAGTAGACATATTGAGATTAATTATGAAATATGATGTTGGCCAAATGACTGTTGCGGCTGTGCTGGCATACCCTGAACCTTTTGATCAAATTTTCAACGACTTTTTCCAAGTCAGTTGGCTCAATTTCAGCAATAATGTATGGATTCCTGTTTTCAGTTCAGGAATTGTTTGTAATTTGTGAGCACAGAACTTGACTTTACAAAACCCCAGAGGAAAAAAAATCCCATGGCGTCAAGTTGCAAGATCTGGGAGGCCAATCAATGTCAGCATTTCTAGAAATCACACAACCAGGAAAATATTATCTTAACAAATTGATGATTTTTCTTGCTGTATGGCATGTGGCACCATCCTGTTGAAACCACATTTCTTCGAGGTCCACATTGTTCAACTGATCCCACAAAAAGTTTGATATCATGTCACAATACTGTACTCCATTTACAGTTAAAGCTTGGCCAAATTCATTCTCAAAGTTTGGTGCAGATTATGGGCTAGAAGAAAAGATTCACTTCTAGCCCATAATCTGCACCAAACAGTGGCTCTTTGTGGTTGTATTGGTTTTTCACGAATAGCATGAGGATTTTCATTGACACAAATCCAATAATTCTGCTTATGAACAAAACTATCCATCCGATAATTCTGCTTATGAACAAACCATCCAAATAAAAATGAGCTTCACTGAGGTGATGTTTTTAAAAAATTATCATTCACTGTTTGGTTTCCCATCACCCAATTAGCAGACTGTTGCCGTTGCAAATGGTCTCATGGCTTGAGCTGAATTAACTGAACTTTGTAACAGTGGAGGTGAAAGTCTTTAGTGAGAATTCGTTGCAAACTGGTTCTGCTAATGTTCAATTGTTGAGAATGATGACATGCTGATGTTTCTGGATTCTCATTGATACTCTCACTGATGACTGTAATATTTTCAGCAGATCACACAGAAAGAGGACGTGTTAGAGTTTGTTTGTCCATAACCAAACTAGTTTTCTCAAATTTTTGAAGTAGTCTTCAAATGGTGAACTCATTAAGGGAAATATGGATACCAACAATTCCATGAACTTTTTGAACAGTCTCCGCAAAACTTTTGCCAAATTTGTAATGTGTTTTATTGATAACAATAAGTTGTTCATTTATATAGCGATCCATTTTTAATAAACTCAATGACTGCACACAACAAATGTCAAACATTAAGGTTGCCAACTTAAATATAAAAAAATGGTGGGAAATTTAAATCCAGCATACCCAATAGATCACCCTATATAACATCTAAAATCAATTTTAGATCTAACAATAAAATATAGAAGGATCCTTCATTTGAATTCTTGATAATGTTTATATTATATACATGAAATTTTATCTAATTCAAATTTATCTTCTCAGTGTCTATCAGATGAGACCAAGAGGGATGGCTGCCCCAGATCCCACGATTTTAGGGCCTCAATTTTCACTATTCTAGGAGCTTTTTACCATTGTATATTTGTCAATTTGTCATTTAAATGTAAGAAAGTTTCTGTGAAATAAATAAATGTTATAATTGAATAAATATTAAATGTCATTGTTTTTATTTTCTTGTTCACAATTTTAATTTAAATTTTGACAAGCCTTAAAAATATTAGTTGCATTTTCTCTGAAAGACAATGTATCTATTTAACCCATTGAGGTCCATTGATGTATATACATGTCATGGAAGTGAAACAAAAACACATTTAAAAAAATTTTTGAAAAATTCACTCCTGATTTAATCAATGCAGCTATTGTGGATCAATTTTTTTTATTTATTGGTTGAAAATATATGTCTCTGTCCCAAATTTTTTTGACTGCCAGAAGTTTTTTAATTACATTTTTATGATAAAAATGATTTACTATTGATGCAGCATTCTTTATTTCATTACATAGCACCTCTTCACTGTGATCTAAATTAAACCATTGATAGCCGTCACTATAATTTGAATGGATTGTGTTAGTAGAATTTGGATTAGTTTTTATCCAATTTTATTGAGTCTGCATTCTATTCTATTTTTTTTAATCTTACTTCAGTTTTGGGATAATTTCATTTTTGAAATTTTAAGTAAAAAGGAAAATTTTCAAATGATGAGTTCTAAAATCTACAAAGAAATGTTGATAAAACAAAAATATTGGTTAATTCTGTTAAAATAAACAATATTGTTTCTTATTTGTTTCATTTATTGTTTTATTTTTACCAATAATTAAGTAAAATAATTAAAGCACTATTTTTATAAATTGTATTAAAAAAATCTAATTAATATAATAGTTTAAAAAATTGATCCTTAGTTGCACAAATAACTACCACATACAAAGTAAAAATTATAAGTTTTCATTAGAATTTCTTAAATATATAACATTTTTATCAAGTTAAAATTTTTTTCCTAAAAAACTTTTTATCACTGTATTTAGCATAACTATGACTGATTATTTGATTATTAGCATAACTATGATTGATTATTTGATTGATTATTCTTCATGTTTTTCTATGCAAAAAACATGATGATATAACAAGTAGTTTTTGAATTAAATTAATTATTAATTCATTATAGTATTTTGCTATTTTATCTCTTCAACTTTCAACAAACTATATACATTTAAAATATGTCCATTTTCATAAATAGAATGATAATATTGCATGTTTATAATAATTAACATGCAATATTATCATTCTATAATTATTGGGTCAATTAATTGATATCTGACAATTTTAGTTTTAAAAGAAGCATCTTGCCTAAGTACAATGTTTACAGAATATATATAAAGAATATGGAATTTTAAATAAAAATTAAATTAAATATAAATCTAAATTATATTACTAATGATATAGTAAATTAATAATAAAATTATTATTATAAAAAAGAAAATATACTAAATAATGTTTCATTTATGAATACCATTTGGTTATTTATTTGATTAATTGTTCATTTCTATTTCCTTGAAAGCTTATAAACAGAATTTTTATATTGTGTAGTTTTGTAATATGGTATCTTAATTCTATTTCTTTAGCAGTGTTATGATTAGAATATATATCTAGCTTTATAAGATATAAGATCTCATATCTTATTAAATATTTTTTTTATAAAAGGTAATTTTGTTTCAATTCAAAAATATTTCCTGAAATTATTTGGAAATTACAAAAAATAAATTAACTTATCCAAATTCAATTCTAGGCCAATCTTAAATGGAATTTGAATTCCATGTGTAAAAAAATTTTTTTGATAGATTTGGCTCAGGCATCAATTTATTTACAATAAACTCCTGCTGACTCTACTTATGTGGGCAGTTTGTAATTAGGCCTGAAGTGGATTCCATTATGTGGCTGATTCTCAATCACTGCATTATTCCAATCAGCTAATGATTGGAAAATGGCATTATAAAATAATTGCTTATTTTTGCTAGAAACTTGATTAGATGTTTTCCATCCAATGGGTACTAAGTGATAGGTCATTTCAATGCCTATCACAAGCCACTTAATCCTTGATAGAGTCAGTCATCAGATGGAAGATGAGGTCAACAAGCTAGGCCTGGACACTTCTTGAAAAAATTGGAGATATGGGAAACAGGAAATAAAATAAATCCTCCAGGGTGAAAGCACAGTATGCCTCCATCATGGTCATCTGGACAATAACTTGGTTAGGTTAGTTTGAATTAAAATGCCAAATCATATGAGATATTTATGGCAATAGCCACTTTTAGAACCACTACATGGTGGCGAACACTTACAGTGAGATCAACCAGGAGATTAAAAGACGGGGTTCAATAGGCCCTCCTGAAAAACTGGAAATGTAAAGCCTAGAATTAAATGCAGTTTAATTCTGGGCTTCACATTTGGTAAACAACTTAGAGGACCCTTTACCATGGATCCATCTGGCCAATGATAAAAAGTTGGATACATAAAAATAACATTCTATCTTTATTTAACAAAATATTTTCTTTATTTTTACTTACATAAAGTGGTGGTAGCACAAGTTATACATTTTTCTCATTTTAATCCATTGTGGTCCATTAATATGTTTATACATTATGTATAATTGACACCTATTGACTATTGACATGTCTACATGGCATGGAAATTGAATGAAAAACAGTAAATAAACAGTTAAAAAAAATTCAATCCTGATTTAATTAAAACAGAATATGCTTTTTGTTGTAGTTTTTTTTGTTCTTACTGGCTGAAAATGAGCCTCCTATGGTGATTCCTAAATTTTTTAGTTGCCAAAATTTTTTTAATTATGTTTTCATGAAGTTGTTTTGAATAGATCCTCTTTGTAGAATTTGGATTTTTTTCATCACTTCCTTTTGGTTTCTTAGTCTATTATATGAAAATAGTCTATTATATGAAAATAGTCTATTATATATGTCACACTCATTTAAATGGACACAGGTTATGTATCATTTTTTGCGATTTTTTCCTAAATTTTGGTAAAATTGAAGCAAAAAATGAATGATTATGATATATTTTAGTTTGTTTTAACACAATTAACCAATACTTTCCTATTATCTATAATATTTTTATCAGTTTTTAGTATTTTATAGATCATCATATGAAAAATTCAATTTTTATTTAAAATTTCAAAAATACCATTTATTTCATTCTAAAGTCAGAATTACTTTGATATATTGGACTAAAAAAAATCAATAAAATAGGATAAAAAAAAATTCAAATTCTATCAAATAGTTCAATTATAAACAATGTTTGTTTAAAAAACTAAAATAGTAATAATTTAGTTAAATTAATAATTTTAAAAAATTTAGGAATCAGCTACAAAAGTGGATAGTTTTATGTAATCAACATGAAAAGATCAATTCACAATAGATGAATAGATGGATTAATAAAATCAGGGTTAAATTTGTTTTAATTCTTTTTTATAGTTTTTTTTATTTTATTTTGACATCTATCATTGTCACTGACACACAAGTGTAATTAAGTCATGACGTCTATATAGGGCAAGGCACTCTAAGGAGTTAAATGATATATCATTTAAGATTTTAAAACAAACAAAAAAAAAAAAAACGTATAACAGATATGTTCACATTGATGCCAAACATTTTTTTTAAATAAAAATTATAAATTAGTTTTTCATTTTTATATAAGAAATGTATTCATATTTTGTATTTTATAATCTCTGAATTAATATTCTGTATTTTATAGGCTATAGAGTTTTTAATAATAATAAATGGAATAAGTATTCAAAAAATTCATGAAGGTTTTTTAATGAATATTTTGATCAAAACTTTTGATTTTTTAGGGTCTAAAAATCACTATCCTGAGAATAGATGGCTCAGCATATCTATCAAATTTTGATTTGTTACTAAAAATCCCTATACTGAAATGAAATAGTTTGTTTTTATCCAAATAAATGAAATCCTATTTATAAACATGTTTTCCATCATCCAGTAGGACCACTGAATTTGAACAGCCTTAGGAAACATGTTAAATACTGTGAATATTCCTATATTATTATTATTATTTAGGATTTCAAACTATAAATTATATAAGTATTTATATATAATAATATAAATATTGTAACAATTACAATTTAATAATTATATTGGGTTGTTTGGAAAGTAATTTCGTTTTTTCCCACAAGTGGCGTTAGTTCTATTTTTAACCTGCCAATTTCATTCTAAGACATAGTGTCATTATATATTTTGATAGATGACATTTCAAGGTTTATTTATAAAAAAAACTTTCTTGATTCTCTGCAATTGTTTTTGGTGTCGTATCAAAAATGGAAAACAAAAAAAAAGCATTTTCGGCATATTTTGCATTTTTATTACCAAAAAGGTAAGAATGCTGTTCAAGCAAGAAAAAAATTATGTGAAGTACATAAAGAATATGTATTAATAGAATGCCAATGCCAAAATTGGTTTTCAAAATTTCTTTCTGACAATTTCGATATTAAAGATGCACCACATTCTGGAAGGCCAGTTGAAACTGATAAAGACAAAATAAAGTCATTGGTTGAAGCAAACTGTTGAATAACATCATAAGAAATTGCTGAGATTGAATTTATCAAATTCGACTGTTCATGACAATATGAAACGATTTGGTTTCATTTCAAAGCTCGATATTTAGATTTCACATGTTCTCAAGGAAAGAGATTTGCTCCATTACATTGACATCTGTGATTTGTTGCTCAAATGTCAAGAAAATGATCCGTTTCTGAAGTGAATCATAACTGACAATGAAAAATGGATCATTTACAACAATGTCAAACATGAAAGATCATGGAGCAGAAGAGATGAGCCAGCTCAAAGCACTTTGAAAGCAGATATTCATCAAAAAGAAATAATGCTCTCTGTTGGTGGGATTTCAAGGGAATTATTTTCTTTGAACTTCTACCAGACAATTCCACAATTAATTCATAAGTGTACTGCCACCAATTAGACAAATTGAGTGATTCTATCAAACAGAAAAAGCCAAAATTGATTAACAGAAAAGGTGTAGTGTTTCACCATGATAATGCCTGACCTCATACAAATTTAATAACTTGCCAGAAGCTGTTGCAGCTTGGATGAGATAAGTTACCACACCCACCATATTCACCAGATCTGTCTGGCACCCTCCGATTATTACTTGTTTCATTTTTAATTCTTTAAACACCATAACATTTAGATCAAATGAGGATGTCAAAAATCACTTGGTTCATATTTCTGAATGCAAAGATCAAAAGTTCTACAAGCATGGAATCATGCTATCAGAAAGACACCAAAATGATCAATATATAATTGAATAAAATATTTATATACTATAAAAAAATTGTTGTTCATTTTCATGAAAAACAAAATTACTTTCTGAACAAACCTATAAATACAAATAACCCTTGTTTTACAGTTAGGTTCCACATATTAATTCATAATTCAAATCTTCATAATATGAGGTAAAATTTCTGGAAGTTTCTACTCTCATTAGCAGAGGGAGAAAGAGAGACTCAGGTGGTCCGTTTTATTCTATTTACAGTAGTTTCTAGAAGAAATTCTTCTAAATCAGGTGTAACAGTAACAAAATCTATAAAGGTACGAATTTCATAATTTTGAAACTGTAATTTAAAACTTTGTAAATTGAGGGTTGGCCATATTTAAAATAATCTGTTCACAAAACTGATAAGAATATTATGTAATCATTTAGAACAGTGTTTCTCAAACTTTTTAGTGTACTGCCCACTTTTAGAAAAAATTGAATGCTTAACACCCTCTCAAAAACCCACATCTATATTTTTTCAAAATTATGTAAGAAAATAAAACAGTAATGAAGAAGTTCAGTTATTTATATATTAATAAAAATAACAGTAAATATATAGTCATATTTAATTAAACTACATAGAGGACAGGAATATGAATTAAACAAGTAACAAAAAAGTTCAATGAGAAAGATGAGTCTAATGAGTTTGTAACAATTTATCAACATTCAGCTCAATTTTTGTTAACAACATTCTCAAATCTCTACGATTAATTATCTGTTACGTGAATGTACTGTGCCGAGTCTGACATCAAGAAATCATAGATGTGAATGTTCAATAGGCACTGTTCACTTGAAATTTCTAAATGATTTCTTTCTATAATTTCAATTTACAATTTATTTTAAAATCCCCAGCTTTAAAACAAAACTACCTCTTTTGAGTTCCCTTTGATATTTCAATATTCTTTGGTACAGACGGGTCAGGAAGAGAACCCAGAATTATTTCATGGAACATGGGTTGAGTCCAGCAACATACGATACTCCCTTTCCTGCGATTTTTGAAATGCAGGCTTTTAGTCATAATTTGTGTCCATATAGATTTCGGGAATTCAAAGTTTATGCACTGTAAACTAGCTCATAAGGGAAATTGAAAAAATAATGTTCTGATTGTTTTAAAATAAATGGTACTTGGGAAAGTAAAGTAAGTTTCATTTCTGTAGTGCATGGCATAAAATACAAGATTTTTTTAAAAAGTTATTTGAAAAAAACTTAACCATCAATATAAGACACTAATACTTATTTACCAATTTTGTTTCAAGTTCCAGCTCTAGAAAAACATTGTGTATATAAGATGTACAATAATTTAAAAAGTTTTTTATAAATCATTCATTCAATTATTTCTTCCATTGTCCACCAATTTTTATATCACACTCCCAATATCACTTAAGAGTTTCAAATGCCCCTTTAGATCATGCCAGTGCCCACTTTGAGAAACAGTGATTTAGAATATCTATAACACTGACAGTAAAATACAACTTTAAGAATAGAAAATATCACCATAATATTATAATAAAACATTTTTTGTTCTGATATTACTTTGGAAAAGTTTAAACATTTAAAAATTTAATAAATAACTTACCATGATCACCAGCAAGATTTACTCTAATTGCTCTGTTTTTTAGGGTCTGTAAAAAGTTAAAATAAAAAGATAAGTTTAAAAAGTAATAAATATTAAAATATTAAATAATAATAAATATAAAATAATTTAATGATATATTTTAATTTTAAAAATATATTATAAAATTATTTTATAACTTTATAATATAATTAAGCTTAAAATTTTCATTCATTCATATTTCACAGATATATTTATCTGTAATGTATAATCAATATATCTGTAATGAATAAACTATATTTATACTGAAAAATCGTATGTATACCAGCCTCTATTTGTACAAAAATAGTGCATGTGTGGTTTAATTTAGAATGGGATTTACCAAAGTATTTATAATTTAGGCTTGATGATTTAATTAATGCAGAATGATTTACTATAAAGCATAGTATAATTATCTCTGCCCACCTTCTAATATAAGAAAATTTTCTAAAATTTTTAATCTTAAAAATTTATAAACACAATAGGTTCTAATTTATTATATGATTATGATTCCTGAAAATTATGACTTTAACTGAAACCAAAATCTCCCATTAACTTACAACGGAACATCACACCCGATGTGGCTGGGATTTTGCTGATATTTTGTCATCTGAAAGAGCATAAAGAGTAGATGAAGAATCCCCCTATATTGGGGGCCACTACTCTAGCATTTTCGAGAAAATCGCTTTTGAAATTTCGGAAATTTTCGGTTTTACTTAAATAGCGAACGCTCAGTTATCTGACTATATGCTGTAGTGGTGTAGTGGCTACGTAGGGGTTCCGACAATATGAGGTTGTAGGTTCAATTCTCGTTAGTTTCTGAATTTTTTTTCCTTCTCTAAACTTTTGCACTTTTTAAAGTTTACATCATATTTGGATTTTTAACAATTATTTAACAATTTTCAGATAATTATTTCAAATGTTTTAAGCGATCTATGAAGAATGACGAGACTCATTTCAAAAATCGACAACTATGTAAATACAAAGAAGATAGATATTTTGATTTA
>WUQG02011570.1:0-11841 GCA_011317285.2 Androctonus mauritanicus
GGGACTAAACATAATGTCCGAAAACGTTATGCCAAAATAAAATTCTCTTTGCTCATAGTGCTATGGTATTCTTCTTTTCAGTAAATATATTGAATGAAAAAAGTTATACAATGGCAATTATAAAATGAAGAACAGTACTATATCAGATTAGCAGGTTAAAAGAATAAACTCCAATTTATTAAAAATAAAAACATTATTGGCTGTAATTAAACCCTCATCAGTTATACATTTGGAGATTTAAAAAATATATTAATATTTGCAATAAAATATAGTGCTAATGTACAAGAAAGTGAAGCAAAACAATATAGGAGTGTAGCTTTATATACACTTGTAGTTAAAATGAAAAAAGTATTAGAAAGGAAAACTTCAAAAAAATTAACTTATAGGAGGAGGAAGTACTTTTTTCAATGTCATATTAAATCATAAAGATCCTATTGAAGAAGATAGAAAACGAAGGATATATAGCATACCAATTAAAAACAAAGATTTAGATTTTAAAGAAAAATATTATGGATGTATTTCCAGTAATTTACACACATACTTCAGAGCATAGAGAATATTTCACTATCTATACATAATACAGCATTTTCCGAAAGAGCTGTTATATATGCAACATTGAAATTGACTGGGAACACATCAAACTACTAAGAACTGTAGAAAGATCCTTATGAAGACAGAATTACCGAAAATATAATAGTTTATAAAGAAAAATTGAAAGTTTCTAGTGTTATCAATAAATTTGACTCTTTTATTTTAAGCACAGCTTAGAAATTATGTGAAGAGCAAAGAACTAAACAAAAAACATGACTTACTACTATGGTTGTTATAGAGCAATGTCTATCTTATTAGTGTGATGTAACTTAATTCTGTATTTTTGATTTTCATAATATGTAATCATTTTCTTTTGTAATTTTTGTACATTTTATGTGTTTTATATTTTTTCATTAATATTTTGTTATATGAACCTATGTAATGTGACATAAATGCATGTGCATTTTTTAATTTTGGTTCTACATATTTGACATTCATCTGTTGTATCTGTAAATGTATAATTGATGAGGCTTAACTATAATTGAAAATTGTTTTATTTTTAATAAATTGAAATTTGTGAATTTGCAGTGCTGTTCTTCATTTTATAACTGCTTATAGTTTAGTAATGAAATTTTCATAGTTGCCTTGATCCATTATTAATATAATGGCATATAGAGCAAAACATACTTCTACAAGATCTTTGAATTTAATTATTTAATACTAAATAGTATTTAATCAAAATGTATTAAATTTAAAATTATATGTAATACAGACAATCTTGAGTTACAAACTTAATTTATATGCAAGTTTTGTTCATAAAAATATGTTGTTTGTAGCTTGGATACTATTGTTATATGGCTCCGAAAAGTGTTTAAATAACTTTTTTAATATATTTTGTAATATATTTTATAATTAATTAAAATTTTCTTATTTTACAGATTTGAATAAAAAATTTCAAATTATAAAGTAAAGTTTTTTTTTGTGTAATCTCTGCTAACTTGAAATATTTCCATAATATGTTAAGTAACTATAATTTTATATTATATTTGTTGTGAGTGCATTCTGCTCTTATGATGTTTAAAATTCTTGAGGAGGTTTTGAAATTTCACATTTGTAAGTATAAATGTTTGTAATTTCAGAAGTGCCTATATTGATTAATAATTATTATTTAATCAAAATTTTAATAGTGTACTTTATGCAAGTCTGTTTATCATAAGCAGAATTACAAAAATGTATAATAAAATTTTCTTGCATTATCATCATAATGATACTATGATTTCATTTTTCTTGATTTTTTTTTGTTTCTAAATACGTATTTGTAAAGGTTTTTGTCATTTTATATCTATTTTATCTGTCTAATTTAATATATAATTCATCATTTATGATAAACTATATGCAGTCAGTCCTCATCTTGTGCAATTCTGTACTTATAGGATTATTATTTTTTTTTTTTTATAAATACAGATCACTGTTCTCTAAAGATATAGACATGTAAAGCATCTGTATTTTTGTAACTGGATATTAATGTGCTTCTGTTATTATTTTTATTTTATATCTTTTCATAATTATCCAGTATTTCTTTCTCATCCAAGTATCTCTCAATTTATGAAAGTAACTGGGATCTTAATAACTTTAAGTGAAAATTCATAAATCAAAAATTCATTTTCCATTAATTCCAATGTTAAAATGTTTGATTGATTCTTGGGTTCCAAAAAGTCACTGCTATTGATATTTATTAAAGCATTCCAAAAATATTTAAATAATAGGTATTGCATATTTATAATACAATAGTTTAAAATAAAGAAGTAATAATTCATACTATTGCTATTCAATTTTGAATTTTCTAGCAGCAACATATCAAGAAATTTTTTGAATTAAGTCTCATATAGTCATTTATATCTCAATTTTCCTATTCAAATGAAATTTTGAAATAAACTAAAATAACAAATGTTGCTATTTTCTATTCATAACTTTAATAAAGCTACTTTAAAAAATAATGCCTTCTGTCAATCTTAAATTCATTTTCTTCAAGGGGCCATTTTAGATATCTTCAGCTGATTGGAGGCTGCATTAAAGATTAATGCATTATGAAAAAAAATTTTATATGAGATAAATAATCTGAAAGATTGATTATTTTATCCATTTATATATTAATTTCTTTAATGATAGGCTGCAATTCAATGTTAAAAATTATAAAGCCATTTTATAAATAATTTTTCAATGAAAAATTTTCATTTATAATTTACAAATCTATTACACTTTACTGAATTTCAATACAACTTATTAAAAGACTAAAGTTTAATAATTTTTAAATATTTTGTGAAAAATGATTGCTATTTTTTCTGAATATATATATATATACTCTTTCAATTATAATAAATAAATGTGAACTGCAAATTTGAAACTACTGGTTTGTGCTGACCAAAATGTTACGAACTACAGAGTTATTTTGATAATTTTTTTGTTGTACTTGCTATAAAAAGAAATTATGACAAATATTTATGTAATGTACTTATTTTTAATAAAAACATGAATATTTTATGGTAGTGTATGTAATTAAAAATAAAATTGTTTTGTTTCTATAATTTGTAGATTATATATATTATGATATTTAAATAGAACAATGTTTTACAACTGCTGTATTATTAATTGCATATTTGCAAAACCAATAATAATTACATTATTATAATTTTAATAATTGTAAATATTTTATCAGTTCTAAAAAGAGACTTTTAATTAATATTCATTATTATAATTTTTTGTAACAGATTTCTAATTGTGATAAATGATAAATTAATAATTTAATAATTGCTATATAATTGTACTGTTTGGAAATGTACATTTTTTTTGTGTAGCAGTGTTATAAAACTACATTATCAACATAATGCAGCATTTGCCATAAGTAACCAGGTTCTAAATAAATGTTAAGTTAAATAAATTTGAAATTTTTTGTTGCTGAATATCCATAATTTTTCATTTAGTTGATATTTCCTTTAATTTTATTTAAAGATATTGCCATTTAATTGGAACATTGTTACTAACAAAATCAATTTATTTGAAAAGCATAATCTGCAATTCAGCACGATTGCACAGTTTTTGCTCTTATTTTATTGCTATACCAAATATTGAAAAGAGTTGTTGCCACACAAATTAAATAGATATCATATTCTCTTTTTTTCACTTTTTCTTGGATTTCAAAATTATAAATCAAATCTGTTTTAAATATTTAAATGAACTACCAAATATTCAAAATTTGTATGCTTGTCATTATATACTCATTATATATTCTAATTAAACATTTTAAAATGTATTTAGAATTTTGCATTTTGACTAATTAATAATAATAATAATAATATAGTAATATATTGTAGTTATTTGTAAAATGATCAATAACAAGATCAGATATTACATTTATATCAGTTTTAATGAAAAATGATTCATTTGCATTTTTCTGCATGCCTGTATGTACTCTCTTCAAATAATAAATCATTTATACAGCTAATTTTATTTATTTTCTGGGTTTCAAATTAATATATAAATTTTAATTTATATATCTGAATGAAGCTAATAAATATCATTTCTTATATTAATTATATTAAGTGTACAGTATTATTTTAAAAGTAGAATAAAAAGAATTATGTTAATACAGTACTGCAATTTTTTGTTGTATTGTATCAGTTTGATTCTATTTAATTTGTCATCTAAATTTAAATATTAAATTTAAAATATTTATAGAATGATATGCAAAAATTAAATACAGTACTGTATAATTAAATTAGTCTTTGAAAATCCTATGAGTGTTTAAGTTTCAAATACTTATTCTTCAAGGAAAATATTTGGTTTAAAAATTTATTACGCACTGCTGTTTTACATTTGCTTATTTTATCATTTTTTAAAATAATAGATTCTTTCTCGTAAAAAAAAAAAACATGAACAACAACACACTAGAGTGAATTTTTATTTTTTTCAAAAAATTTTGAACGTTCGATAAAATATTTTTGTTCTTTAAAATTAAACAGAAATGATTAATTACATTTATTATCAATCAAGATACCGATAAACACTTAATTAAAATTCACATTAAAACAGGTAAACAATTTTATAGAATACAATAATTCTTAATTAAGAATTTTTAAATCTAGAAAAAAATTAACGCGGCTAATGTAATCCCATTTTAAAAAAATTATTTCAATTATAATTTAATTTTTAAAAGTTATCCATAAAGGAGAGAGAGAGAGAGAGGTGAGCTTTTAACGTTACCGAATCAAATTTAAAGTACTTTTTTTTAATAAGCTATGTTTAACAGTCTTTTTGCGTTGCATCAGAAATTATATATTTATTATATATAAAATGAATTAATGCTTACTGAAATTGATTTTCAGTTTTATAGGCGTAAAAATTGCGAAAAATAAATGTTAGCTTCCAGCTGTTTTAGTGCTTTTGACCTATTTAATATCTAATTCGCCTACAGAGGACGAAAAAGTCACGCATATGCGCAGATTAATACATCAGAAAACAATGTCCTTGAGGTATTTTCTAAACGCACCAAATTACTTTTGCTAGATTTAACTTAATATAGACCTAACATCCATTAAGAAAATTAATTACGATTTCAGATATTCATTGTTAATTTTCTTCGCAAGATTTGTTATCCTGTAATTTAGCTGTCCGTTATATGCAGTATAATGAAAGTCAATGCAAATAATGTAAACTGACTCTCATTTCTTCATCTTTTTTTTTTTAAACGATATTTAAAAAAATAAATTGATATAAAATTATAATTTTTAAATATTAATTGTTTCTTATTTAATTTTGATAAATAAAAACCTTATACAGTTATTCTATATATGTTTGTTTTATATTTATAGACCAAAACAAAAAGAAAAAATAAAATTATTGCATTACATACAGTATAATGATCATGGACTTACAACATTTTTTATAATATTGTATAAGGAAACTAATTTTATGATAATGTGATAATTACGTTTAAAGATTTATACTATATTATGCGTATAATGTTTATTACAAACATAATAGTAAAATTAATTAATTTATAATGAGAATAAAATAAAACATTAAAAATAATTTTTAAAATATAACAAGAACTTTAAAGGAAATCGGCTTTACGATTATGTAAGTTAATTACCCAAATATAATTCATCGAAACTGCCGTAGTTTTTCCTTGCAAGTTACATGCATTATCCCATTACATACAGATGTTCGCAAACGAAATGATCAAGATGCATTAATATTTTCTTAGCGAAAACTTTTTAAGTGATGTGTAGAAGATACTTTTATGATTTGTAAAAAGAGTCGAATTAATTTTGGGTAAAAAAATATTAAATCTGGAAATCGTTATGAAACTGACCACGCTCAAAAAAAAAAAAAAAAAAAAAAATTCTTTCCTGAAGTAAAAATAAAAATTAATATTTGATAGTATTATTGATGAATTAATCGAAGTACGAGTAATCGAAATACGAGTGTAATTTAATACAAGAATGTGTAAATATTGTATTTTATGATCTGTACTTTGGCAATAAATCATCACAACCTTCTATAAAAGGCAACACAGTACAATAATTACGAAGTGTTTATAAAGTTGCAAACATCACAATTAAATTTTCAGAGAAAAATTAATTTCTGAATAGAAAAAAATTGCAAATTTGAAATCATTGATGATTGTGTCAGTACTTTTCTTATATATTTAAAGAAATATATAAGAAAAAAAAATATAAAACTTAATTATAATTTTAAATAAGATTTTTATTAAGCTTAATCCGCAATTCTCTTTATATGTCACTGTTAAAATTGCTATATTTAATCTCGAATCTATAGACAAACAACCATAAATTTTGGATTAGATATTTGACGTGGTGTATTCGATATTCTTATTAGATCATATATCGCAGAGTTTGGACGACTCAATAAGTGCTATGCTAGATTTCTCAGAAAATAATAAATATTTTCTATATTAAATATCTTTATATAACTTTCAAGCACATTTTCGTGGGATTATAATTTTTATATAAAAACGTTATATATATATCATGTCAATATATATATATTGACATGATTTTTTTCAGTTAGAGTAATGAAACATATTTGATAAATGTATAATAAATGAAAATATATAAAGAAAATGTGATATTCTCAATTTTAACGAAACCCTTAAGCATTTTTGGAAAGAAAGGTTTTTCTCAATTTAAATCTATTGTTTTAAAAATTGTGAAGCATAGTACTGCATTAAGTTTATTTTTTGGAGAATAAAATGACCTGTATAATCATTTTTTACATAACAGATATCGGTTTACTAGAATCAAGATATTTTCTTCATTAAAAATGTTTTCAAAATTAGTCTATGATTTATTTTTTATATTTTTAATAAATTTTTTCATAGTTCCTTGTGAATTACATTAATTTTCATTTATTTCTTAAAAAACATACATATTGAACTGTATCTAACAAAATAAATGAGTGCGTTAAAATATTTTTAATTTAAGAAATATTATAACTGTAGATAATCGAATTAGTTAAATACAGTATATACAATATTGATTTAGGTAAAACTAAATTATATAAATTATGAATGATATTTACAGTATAGACCTAGTATTTCGTGATAGAAAGTAACGAAGCAACCCATAAATAGTTTCTGGACTTTTTTATTCTTAATTATTAACATAGACTACTGTTACGATAATAGAAATACAGTACTGAATTGATGTATAATTCTTCCATTTTCCATTATTTCACAAACTGATCAATGTGAAAGAATACAGGTATTTGTAATGAAACATTATTCCAAATTAAATTATAATTTTTTTTTAAATATCCAGAAAAATAATAAATTATGAATTTAAATTATCTAATATCTAAAGTAACATTTTATATTCATGAGCAATATAATATCTGATGTCTATAGATTTGTTAAATTAATTTATATATCATTAATTTCGTTCATATAAAATGCAGTTTTAAATATTATTGATTTAAGTATTATAAAACGATCGGGAAAGATATAAGAATTAAGATATTCTAGTGAAACTATTTAAATATAAAATACGGTGATTTTTTATTAATTACTCATCCTGTTGCTGAAGATATAATAGAAATATCTGGAGAGATTTGAATTTAATATTTCAGGCATCATTAAATAACAATTTTTAATATTTTTTTAATCTATTAATATTTTAAAATGATTTGAATGACGTTTTATAGAATACAGTATTATATTTGTTTCATTAAATCATTTTTATATGAAAGACGAATTAATAACCGTGTTTCGTTGCAGTAGTTGGCACAGTAACCGTATCAACTTAACTAGAATCGACCCAAGATTCTCCTTTGTAGTAGTTAAGTTCGCTTTTCCATATCCAAAACATTTAATTGATTCATCTAAATTCTAAACATTTTTATTATGGATAAAAGTAATAAAGAAAATCACGTATGACTACCATAATATTTTCTAAACTATATCTTTTTTCCCTTCGCCATTAAGTAAGTTTAATATATGAAATATACAAATAATCTGCGTTTTCTAATTTAATTTTTGAATGTTTTTGCATTCATGTGTTTTAAAATATACTGTACTTAGATATCGAATAATTTAATATAAAATTTTTAATTGTAATACTTATTAGAAATCATTAAGTCATGGGATTAATAGTTTTCCATTAAATACGAGTATAATCATTTATTTTCATATAGACAAGGATCTGTTAAATTATTTATTATGACTGAGTTCTTTATTTAAACAAACGAATATTTATCTTAGTGAATATTTCAAATGTTAATGCTGTATTCATTTAGAAACAGTTAAAATATTTGAAAAATGAATGCAAACGAGAGATCTACATTTAAGTATTTGATTATGATTTAGAAGAAATTTTATAGGAAGAATGCGATCTAGTAATGCCAATTAAAAATATAATGAATGCTCCCAAAGTATGATACATCTACTTCAGAGGTATGTGAAAGATTTTCAGAAGATAAGAGGCATCTTTTTAATTTTGATCACTTCCATTGTTACTTTTATACTTATCGTCACATTTCGAAAAATTTCATATGTTTATAATTTATTAAAACGCAAATATTAAGAAAATAAATATCTTTATAACTATTCGTGTTAAAATAAAATATTTTTTTAACTTTTACCAAATTGACTGAGAGAGGATATGTAATATTACTAAAATTTTAAAAGGCGGTATTTGGGTATAAAAGTTTAGGAAACAATGTCATAATGTACTGTAGGTGTTAAACTAATTTAAACGAGTACAATAAAAGCAATTACATCATCTGTAGCAGCGGTCTCACATTATTTTCAAAGGACCGCTTTAAACATCATTGATTGATTGGGGCAGCATTTAAAATTATGCCTCATGAGAAAAAATTTCACATAAGTTAAATAGTCTGAAGAGTTGATTGTTAGCTGTTTACATTTTAATTTTCGTAAAATGATCTAAATTTATATTTAAAATTATAAAACCAATTTATAATTTTAAATAATAATTTTTATAATTTTTTATTTTATAATTTTAATAATTTATAAGAAGTGAAAGTTTTATATTGAACTAATTCTGTTTTATTGAATTTCAGTACAATTTTAATGTGATTTTCAGATATAATATGAAAAAAGAGGTTTTTTTCTGAATATCTTTTATATATTCTTGTGATTATTATGACACTCATCACTTATAAAGGATGTAAACAGGCAGCAAGTTTGAGACCACTGATCTACAATATGCTCGGGAAATTTAATTCAAAATTGCTTTAATATAGGCTCATTAGATTTATTTTTAAAAGGAAATAAAAATATTACTGTAAAAAGAAAATATTAGAATAAAATGTATTAATCGTATATTGATTAAATAACTGTTAGTATTAATATTCTATATATCTCCGATGGCCAAACTGCGGCTCGGCTCGCGAACTACTTGCAGCTCTTTAGTACCTTCAGTGTGGCTTCACATCATGAAAGTCAATAGTTAATATGGAGCAAATGTCTACTTAATTTTAAAAAATACATTTGTAATTTGTTTATTGTAAAAAGTAGTATGCATTTTATACGAAATAAATGCATGTAAAATATATAAAACAATTTTTTAAACCATTGTTAAGATTATTCGAAAAATCTGATGTGGCTCTCATTGACCCAAAAAGAAACTGATTATGGCTCTCAATTATTTAAGATTCTCCTAAATGGCTCATAGTAACAAAAAGTTTGGCCATTCCTGTTATATATCTATGAAAGTGTAAATAAATTTCTAATATTTTTATTAGAGTGAATCGAGTTAAAATAGTAATCGAAAAAATTGGAAAGTGGCCTATTTTTCTTTAGTTCATTTGTATTTCAATGTGTGGTCATCCGTAGCTCGTTTACTGCTTCCTCCCAAAAGCCTATTAAAAAAAAAAAAAATAGCTTCAGTAGGCCTATTATATTTTCGTAGAGTTATTTTTGCCATCTTCGCAATTGAAAAGTTTCAAAATAAGTGTTATAATTTTGTCTCAAAATTATTGCAACCATCTTTTAAATTAAGTATTATTAATCGCAATGAGATCAATCTAGAACAACCAATTCTCAATCAATGGTACACGAGAGATAACTGGTGGTAAGTACATGCATAGTCTTGATTTTCTATTTGTATAAAAGACACATTTCCATTGGTGGTAGTGAAATTTTTGAATTTTCGTTTTGGTGGTACGCATTTATTAAAATGACCGCTGGTTTAGAGAGAACTGATACAGTAATGTGTAGTGAATCATTCTGATTTAGTCATATTAAATCACATAAATAAAAGTTAAATCTTATGCCAATCTATGAAAAAGATATCACTTTTGCTTGTGGATCAGATGAGGAGTCAAAATTTTGTATCTGTGGTATTTAAATAAATGCAAATATACACTTCAGAATTTCGAATCGAGATTTCTGGTGCCAGGAAAGTGAATCTTGCTATAGAATATGTGAGAACAGTCATGAATTGTTTCAAAGCTTTAAAGCAGAAGTCGGCAACCGGCGGTCCTCACGTACATTTTTGGTGGCCATAAAAGATTGACCATACTTACATAGCGTGTGGCCCGTATGTTGAATTATTTGAATAATGTGTTTTATATTATGAATAACTAGTTAGCCTTGGCCACTACGTGCCCAAATATATAAAAAAAAAAAAATTTTTTTTATTTGTCAAATTTGAGATATTTTTTTTCATTTATTTAACACATCTTTGTATACAATGTTTTTTGCTTGTTTGCTTTCTCTTGATCGAACTTTGAAAATTTCTTTACAGCATTGCTGCATAAAGTTGTCCATGACCCAAAATTTGATTTTGTAATAGTAAGCCAACTTTTTGAAAAGTCTATCCTTTTCTCTTATTTATTGTTTGAGAAGGTCGCCTTTTTTATAATTGTTATCATAATCTTTTTCCTGTTGAACCCTTATATATAATTATAGCCTTTCATCCATAATAAAAATGGAAAATACGATAAATTCTAAAGCACGTGGACTGCTCATAAAAATAATTATAATTTCTGAGATAAATTATTAATTATTATAATTTCTAAAATAAATATTTAAATACAACATTTATGTAGTCTCGGCGCGCCGAATGCAAATTGAACCCTCGGACCTAGGAACAGCCAATATTTTTCGATCGAAAAAGCAGAAATGGAAGTCAAATAATAAAAAACAGTATACAAACATAAATAGGAAGTAAATTATAATAATTTAAAACAAAATTTGTAACGAGATTGTTTTCTAAAAGACGCGATTAAAGATTCGAAGCGAGAAAAAATAGCATGGAAAAATAGTAATGGCAACACTTCCGGTCCCGGGAGATCGCACATGAGCAGAAATATGGAATTCACACGCTTATTCCTTTATTATACTGTATATGATAAATTAAAAATAATTTTATACTTCGTGATATCGCCATACAACTTGGCGCGAGTCATCAGGAGTGGGGATAAACAAAGACAACTTCACACATCAGGTTATAAAGTAAACACAGATAATTTGACTTAAGAAAAAACAATCACAAAAGTCACATAAAGAAAGGAAACAAGCATATAGTGATGCATAAACTATATTTGTTTTTATATGATGATTTTTCATTCAGTTTCATTTTCATGTTTGTTTCATATCTCGTATTTTAAATATATTGTATTTTTTAAGATTGATATAATAAAAATTGATGATGAATATTTTTTCCACTTATTATTCTCTCTTAATTAAACATTTGCGGCCCGATTATTAAAGATAAAAGTTGAATAGGCAAGTAAGGGTCGGCAATCTTTTCAGACTTACGGACCATA
>WUQG02011581.1:0-11841 GCA_011317285.2 Androctonus mauritanicus
AGTCATTAAAGTTTTTCATTTTTCCCTCACTGCTTCAGTAGTGCATGTATTTATCTTTTATTATGTCTTAGATAATTTGTGATCAAAATTAGAATCAAATTAAAATTACAAATATTACAAATAATGTCTTTCTACAAATAAAACAAATTTTGTTTGTCTTTTTCAATAAATCATACAGCATTTGATTATATGTATGTATGCAATTTATTTTTGAATATTAAATTCATATTGTTCATAATTCCAATTTTTGAATATTTTGCAATTTATCTGGAGAATCTGTTATCCAGGGCAATTAATTTCCTAAATATCTGAATAATTGAGAGTATTATTTAAAATTTGAATCAGCATTTGTGAGATAGTTTTTACAAAAATTCAGCCAATTTTGGCATGCATCCTTATGGGACAAAGGTTAAGGATAAATTATATTTAATTGTTATGGGACATCCTTATGGGACAAAGGTTAAGGATAAATTATATTTAATTGTTATGGGACAGAGGTTATATAATTAATATTTATGGGACAGAGGTTGGAATCTTTTAAGGTTCCAACCTCTGTCCCATAAATATTAAATTTAATTTATTAAACAACAGAGAAAATAAATTTGTAGCTTTTCTTCAATAGTATTATGAATGAGCAAGATTTAAATTTAACAAAATCTTATTGTATTTATTATAGAATAAAATGCGTAATTATTTATAAATTGTAAAGTTTTGTCATTCATAATCATTGGAGAATATTTCATTACATAAAAATTGTTTAGTTTTTTGTCAACTTATTAGTGAAAACATTATCCTTTGTTTAAAATACAACATTTTTTATATTACAAGCCTTAGCCACTAGAAATATAATTTTACTTTAAATAAATTAGCACATCTTTTTAATTCTAAGTTCTTTTTAATCTAAATTAATTTTAATTTGTTCTGGACAATTGATTATTGAATAATAGTTATGTAATTTTTCTTTCGTTAAAATTTTAGAGAACTTATGCCTGTTACATTGAATGGAGGTATCCAAATGCCTTCTTGGTTTGATTTGAAAAGTTTGGATGCAAATGGTCCAGAAGACGAGGAGGGTATAAAAAATGCATGCCAGAAAAGTAAGAATAATTATTATTAATAATTTTAGAAATGTTAGAATAAATGACTAGAAACCATTCTAACCATTTCAATTCATTGTAGTGAAAATTAATATACTAAAATATTAAATTAGTATAAATATCAAAAATTTTCATATTTCAAGTTCATTCATAATTAGAATAAAATTAAATATATAAAATTGCAAAATACACCCAGTTCTATTTTTACATGATTTGTTTTGATTTAACATGATCACCCTAAATTCTAAAAAGAAAAATTTTTTCATATTAGTGAATACAGCACTTGCTTCATATTATTCACCTTCAATGTTGTTGTTTTTGATTGCAATTAGAAAATAAATTTCTGAAGAATTTCCCTAATTATATATATAACTTCAATAGGGAATTTATTTTGTCTGTTTCTTTGCATCTCTCTGCTTCTTCACTGCTGCAAAACAGTAAATTCAAAACTAGCACAAAATTGCAGAAATTACTTTATTTGACAAACATTTTCAACCCTCCTTCAGGATCACCATCAGTTCTTATTTTGTCTACACTTTGAGTTTGGTGTTTAAAGTGAAAAGTAATTTTTTGATGTTTAATGATATAAAAAATTTAATAAAATTTTAAAATCAAAATCTTGTTGTGTGTAACTGATATTATTTTGCATAATTTTTGTATTTATGAATAAGTAGCATGTTATTTTCAGTTTTACATTGCAAAGTCGCTAATTCTATAGAATATCAATAATAATTATAATAATAATTAAACTTAACAGTTAACACGACTCTGTAAATCCAGAGTTCTGTCTGAGCTCAGGTCTTTTACTACTTTCTAATTTAAAATATATTCAAAACAAACAACGATCTAAGTTTAACATCTAACTAGCAAAGTAAACAACCGGAAACTTACAGCTATAAAGTATCAAACAAGTGTTAGAACTAGACCGACAACAGTGACGTTAGAAACTTACATAATAAATTGAATAACTTCTCAAAACAAGTTAAATAATAAAAAGAAATATAAATTTATTAGACTCAGAAACTACTTACAAAAGTGTAATCAAAGCTTTATTAAAGCAACTTCAAATAAATAATCAACACAACTGATTTAATCAAAATTCAAATATCCCAAAATCATATAATATTCACAAGAAATAAATCTTAAATACTACTAAAATTCTACTACCTCCACAACCAATACAGATTTCAAACCATTGTGGATCTTTACAAGAATTCAAATGCCACACAACCAATTTTACTTTGAGACCAACACCTCTCTACTACACCTCTCTGTACACCTTTTTGAGTTATTGGATACATAAGCTTTTCTACTGGGTGACTTACAGTCCCAGATTGCTTCATTTATATAAATTTATGCAACAAGTTTAATTAGTTTACAGGAGTAAATCAATTCATGTCATCCTCTTTACAATTTAAATCATAAACCGAACAAAACATCGATAAAAGATTATTCTTATTTTCTTAAATCGGATCAGTGATAAAATTATTTAGAGGAGATGACGTCACAAACCGAGAAAGCTCCTACAGAAGACAGATGTCCATTCCATAAACCCATGATTGCCAAATACTAAGACGGAAAACGTGGAAGTAAGTTAACTCTTAAACAAAAATATAATATGTTAAATACTAATGAATATAATGACAAAATAATAAGAGCATAATAAAATAATAGATAGGATAGGTCAGAGTCAACAACTTCACATCTGTATTGGTATTATAAGCATACAAAGCAATGATCTTATTTTGTAATGCGAGTTTATAAATTACTTTCTTCAACATAATACATTGTAAATCAGACATTTCATCAGATAAGGAAGTAAAATCTATAATTTTAACTTGAACACTATAACTAGGCAAAACATATTGCACAACAATCAGAAATAGTTTGATGTCTTTTTTTTGTTCAATGCATTTAAATTTAAAGTAATGCTTATAGTCTCATTCAAATCCAATTTTATTTCATTTAGTATATATGATGATAAAAATTTGGTGATTATTGTTTCTGATTTCGTACACACTGAAGAAAATTTTGCTATATAAATCTTCTTTATCAATTTCAATAAGCAGTCATTTGTTTGAAAACTCTGATTGTGATATGATAGACAATGCTTCATGATGCTGCAACTTTATTATTTTCACTATTATATCTTACAATAAACGAGCTGGTATTGTTAATTGAACTGAAACTTTTCACAGCATATATTTCTAGTTAAGTAAATGTTGATTAATATCACTCCTACCTAAACAATGGAAAAATAGACATTACAATGTTGACACAAAACTTTTGTTTTATTATTACATAATTTATCCAATTTGATGAATTTAAATTCTTTTTGGAAACACTATTGAATATGCACTTTTGCCTCTGACATTTTTAATTTGAGCCACAAAACAATATAAAATGTAAAACAAAAACTTAAAGAGTATGCAGCATGCATATACTGCAATTGCAAGTCCACAGAACAAAAACTAACACTATAGAATAAACACAGCATCTAAGATGTGCAATTGTTGCCAACATGTTTTTCTCTCTCTTGTCAATATCGATCAGTGTGTCTCCACAGGAACAACTGGTATTATTGATGAAAATTTACTTACAGATTATGATGACCAATATTTAAGCATATTTAAAAGTATTTTAAAAAATGGGACAAAATTGAATTTTTATCGAAATAATAAAATGAACAGGATAGCAATCAAACAGTATCCTCCTATTAAAATAGAACATATATTCATCCTATGATTATCTAAAAAATTAAGAAATATTATTCATATATATAAATCATATTTCAATAATTGTATCATATCTGCTCTCTTGTAAGTAGAATACACATACAGCATATAATGTTTTTAATTTTACCATAATAATTTGCATATGTAAATTCAACATATATAACACTGCTACAAATTTCTTACATAAGTCACAGAGCTCCTGTATACTATTATTACCAATTATAAAAATATAAAAATTAATCTTGAATATATAATAAAGCTTTTACAATGAAAATAAAAAATTTATCATTAATTTAAAATTAATTCTCTATAATTTAAAAATACATAAACCAGCTGTTCTCAATTTATGATATGTGTACCATTGATGGTACATGACAGACCTAGAATTGGTACATAAAAGATAAACTATTTTTAGATAAACTATATTTAAATAATTTTTCAGATAATATAAAACTGATATAAAAAAGAAAACTATATGTCCATTATATTGATTACAGCCTTTGTCAGATCTTTGTCATAGACAAAAATGTCCAGGTTTATTCCACTCTAGATAATATGCCATATTGCACAATTGCCAGCGCAATGGTTTTTATACTGTCCTTATAGGTTAATAGTTTGCTATAATAGGAACTAGCATATGTGCTCAGTCATGGCATGCAATGTTAAATTACAATTCAACAACACTGTTTTTGATCTTCATACAATCAGATAAAGTGCTACAATTACAATTTTCCAACATGCGCAAGCATAGTAGGTCTTACCTCAGAAATGTCAAATTATTAGTTTGTGATTCGTGAATTATTATGGTAATTATGTTTTGGTTAGCAAAAAACTAAAATAAATATTTTTTATTAGCTTACTTATTTTTATATTTTGATGCTGAAATTTTTTATGAATGGTAGTGGTACAGAGAAATTTTGATATTCTTTGAGTGGTATACAAAACCCAAAAGGTTGAAAACTGCTGATATAAACAATTGAAAATTATTTATAATAATATAACTATACACTTATCTATAGAACTTATAAAATACAGATTATATGTGTGAATGTGTTTATATGTACCTTTCTCATTTAAAATCTAAAAATGACATTTAGGATTACAATACAGAATAACAAACTTTTTAAGTCTAAACTTCAAGATATAATAATCAAATAGATCCTAATTCTGTCTAAACAACATTTGATTATAATGGAATTTTAATAATTTCAAATAATTTTGACTAATGTTAGTACCATCTCTAAATTATGAAATAAACTAATAATTAAACTAAGAGTGGCAGTATCTATGAATTAATAATTGAACTATAATTTTTTAACTAATTTATTCAAATAAATTATAGTTCAATTATTAATTCATAGCTGATGCCACTCTTAATTTAATTATTACTTTATTTCATAATTCAGAGATGGTACTAACATTAATCAAAATTATTTAAAATAAATAAAATTCCATTATAATCAATGGTTATTTAAGCAGAATTAAGATTTATTTGTTTCCAAATTCAATTTGACTCCAAAGTCTATCCGATCAGTTGAACAAAAAGGTTCAAATACAGGATATTTCATATCATTTGCTATTGTTAACAGTGTTGTTGTGAGCCAAACTTAAACAAACTTCAACTTAAAACTTTTTTATTTTTCTATTTTTTGATGAACTGAATTATTACTATTTGTATGCATTTCAGCAAATCTATACCCTCCTCAGCTTATCGTTCATAAACCAGCTCATCACATTACAAAATTTCCAAACAAACAAACATTTTTTACATTAAACCTAAAAAATAAATTATTATAACTATTACATTCAAAAACTTTCAATCATAACTATTTTTTTTTATATTACTTTATCTTTAAAACCACCATTATACATAAATGAAATCTCTGTTCACCTTAACTTCAACATATCAATTCCAAAAAATGTATCCTTTCTTACAACTATAAGATGCTTTACTGACCTACAAACAGTACAATATTCAATTTTTTATATAAAAATTAAAACATTAATTTATTTTAACAATTTTTTACCTTAACACAGAAGTCAGCCAAACCATTATATTTTCCCATAGCTACTTTACAATTTTTTACAGGTTAAACTATTTTTATTCACTTACTTCATTTACACAACTACTTAACCTTCCTATTCCTATTGGGCATAGATTTGCCAAAGTGCATACAAATAATAATAATTCAGTTCATCAAAAAATAGAAAAATAAAAAAGTTTTAAGTTGAAGTTTAAGTTGTTTGGCTCACAACAACACTGTTGACAATAGCAAATGATATGAAATATCCTGTATTTGAACCTTTTTGTTCAACTGATTGGATAGACTTTGGAGTCAAATTGAATTTGGAAGTATAGAGATTGTTGCCTATATGGTGGATGTGTTGATTTATTTATCATCATACCTTGAAGTTTAAACCTAAAAAGACTGATTATAATTCAAGGGAGATGGTAGCTCTGTTAAAACAACTATTTAATATTAATTTAACCTATAGTTTAAATTTATTCTCTTCAAAGAGTCATTTTAGACAACTTTAGTTGCTTAGCGGCCACATTTAAAATCAATGTCTTACAGGGAAAAGAAAGATTTTATATAAGAAAAATATACTGAAGAACTGATTATGTCAACTATTTACATTATTTTTCTTAAAATGATATACATCTAATCATTTTCAAAATTATAAAATGATTTATATATGATATTAATTTTTATAAATTTAAATGGAAATTTTTAACTGTAAAGAAGAATACCATAGCACTACGAGCAAAGAGAATTTTATTTTGATAGAACGTTTTTAGACATTATGTTTAGTCCCTCTTCAGTGCCAACATTCAGCTTAGAATTAGAACAGCAGAATACAAGTTTTAAATTTCGTGCAACATTCTTAGAAAATAAAATTCTCTTTGCTCGTAGTGCTATGGTATTCTTCTTTACAGTTAATCAAGAACAAAGCAAAGGTATTTACCTCATAGTCAATTCTTTTATTTTTAGAAAAATATATACAAGTATGTAATAAAATCGAATGAATTATAATTTTTTTTTTTATAATAATTTAACATTTTTTAATAAAATTTTGAATCATAATACCACTACAGACTACATATAGCATTAATTTATAAAAAAAAATTTTAATTTATAACGGTACTTTTCTACTTTTAGATGCAACATATTTATCAGTATTTTTCAAAATTCAGGTTTTGTGTCATGTCATTTTCTACAAACATTGAATATGTATTACTGTCATAAAATAAGGGACTAAAGCAGTCGGTGGAATTGGCTGCGTGGAAACGCTTCGGCTTTCCATTCTGAAGGATCCGGGTCAGATTCTTGAGTTCCACTCCTTGAAAATGTTTATCATAGTGTCCGGGCCCAGCCCGTCGATTCCCATCTTCCAAAATCCGGCTGATCCCTCAGCAAGGGTGGATAGCGTGTGGAAGGGCTTGTTTCGTCCCTCTACTTACAAGTTAGTATTCTTCCAGAATGATAAGTGATATCATCTGTTGACAAAAAACAACTTTCTTAAAATGTTAATTTTAGAAAATTTTTGACAATTGAAAAATTTAAGAACTGTTATCGGAGGTTAATTTTTGAACTAATAAACATAAAATAGATCCGCAAAAGAGCGATTAAATAATGATCAGGATTAAATTTTAGTTATCACTTTTTTCAAAATACAAGTTCGGGAAAGAAAACATCAAGTTCAGGTACTTGACATGCTTACATAAACAGTTCAGGGGCGAGACATATATGTCATTGGTATATAACGAGTTAATACACATAATACCGAATAAGATTGTTACTACCACAATATGGTATCTCAAAAAGAAAAAAATTATTATATGCATTAATAAATTAAATTATTGACAATATTCTGTATTAATTAAATGATAATTTCATAAAAAAATTATCAAATATATTATTTGAGATAAAATTATCTCTTTTAAGAAACTCATAGAATGTCATACTTTCAAGAAAATCACCATGAGATATTTTGACAATACCAATTCAAGATTTCAAAATATTTTTTAAACATATCTAATATCAAAAGCGTTAGAATAACCAGAAGTAATGGCTTCATTGTTGTATACGGAGGAAAAATGTTCAAAAAATCATAAATATTTATGCATTAAATGCACTTTGAATAAATATGCATACATAATTTTCTGAATGTTTTAGTCAAAAACTGCTTATGCTTACAATAATTGTATCAGAAATGAAATAAATAAAATGCTGTTTTGCAATTTTTAGATTGGAAAGTTCGTAGTCCGAAATAAATATTGACAATTTAAGAATTCAAAAAATCCGCTTTCAGAACTATATAAAAAGCAAATGGTCAATAAAAGATACGATAATGTAGTAATCATATCAAAATCTTATTTTTTCGTGTAAACTTTATATAAAACTATATTATTTTATAGTGATAAACAAATATTACATAATACCAATATAATTATATTATTGTATAATATTAAATAATATAAAATATTCCCATATTTATCAAAGTCACTATGTGCATATGTCATTTGTATATATCACTCGTTTTGCGCTATTTTCTAATTAAGATTACTTAGCGGTTAATAAAACTACATTCTACTCACTTGTCAGATTCGTTAAAATCCGAAAGATGAAAGATAGTTTATCTGCATCTGCGTTTCCCATTAATAATTTTTGAACTAACTAGTAGATTTTTATATAATTTGGTAGAAATGTCCTTTTAATAAATGTGGCATTAATGCAGATCTTCTAACAATCTTATAGTCTAATTCATTAAAACTAACCATATTAAAATTTTTGAGATACTTTTTTCAATATGTTCTAAATATTTAATGGTTTTGACCCGTGGAAAGAAAATACGTTTTTTTTAAATATTGATGCTATCCATTGTTAGACAACATTAACATATAATATTCATATCCATCTAACCGTAAAAATTATCATAACGATGGTCTGGCATATCTGATGAAGTCATATTTGGAGTCCATGACTACTCTAGAATTGTAACTTTAAATCTTAATTTTATTGGAGAAATCGGTAGCGAGAAAATGTTTCGACACTCCACTCTGGATGATCCGGGTTCCATTCTTGAATCCGAATCCTTGGAAACTTCATTCATGGAGTCCCGGCCTATCCCATCGAACTTCTCTCCTCTACTGTCTAGTTGACTCTTTCTCAGGATTCTGTAGCTTGGCAGAGCTTATTTCAGTTGAAAGTGTTTTTGTGCAGTTTTACACCGCTTTCCACTGGCAGGTTCTAAGATATTCCATAACGATGGTGGGATCAGCCATCAGATAGAGGATAGTTCAACGGGCCGGGCCCGTTGAAATATCCTCTATCTGATGGCTGAAATCGCCACTCGACACCCCAGAGTGGAGTGTCGAGTGGATTCTACCATCGTTGAACTATCGAATGTAGTTTTCTCTTTCTGGAAAAATCTGGAGACGTGGAATCCGGATCTTCCAGTGTGAAGGCACAGCACGCTTCGACATATAATAATATGACGCTACTGCAGTTTAATATTCTACTGGCTCGAATCATCTGTTAACAAAACCATATTTAACTTTAATAGTATTGCAATATTAAACCATCCTAATCTACATTATGACCAGTAGCGAATTCAGGAATGGTCATTATGGGTTGCAGTCCAACGGCCAATTCAATCAAAGGCCCCTTCGCAGTCAAAAAAATAAAATTTAAAAACAATTTCAATTAAAAATTTAAGAAAAAAATGATATAAAACTTTTTCGCACCTAGATAAAGTTTAAATTGGGGAAAATCAGTGAAAATAAGCTATGTATACTAAAAGCTTTTTTCGTTTTAACTATATATAAATGTTTGTATCAATATATCCAAGTGCCTCAAATAAAATAAAAAGTTCTTCAATGTCTGTTGCCTATAATTTTTCTTATTTAAAAAAGGGTAAAAAAACAGTTTTTCGATAAAATGGCAAATGAGTCGCCACAATTAATCCAAACTTGGGTTAATTAGATAGATCATCAAACAGTGTTATTCCAAAGCCCCCAAAATTAACAGTCCGCACCTAATAATGATCACGAAACTAAAAAGAATCGAACAAAATTCTAGAAAATTAATTAATTATTGGGGTGCCGATTCTCAAATACTCCAATCTCGAGGCGATTTTTTTTATTACTGTTATCATTGCAATGTTCAAGATCATCGTGCGAGAGTTTTTCAATTTTCAAAACTCTTCATTCTATGTGGATTTATGACTATGATAGATAGAAATTATCTTTTATTATTACAGATTTCCAGTACTATCATATTTCTTTATTACATGTTAAGCATACTAATAAATGAACATGATAAATAATAACTGAAATATATTTATAACTCTTAATCCAGCATCTTTTTAAGCTTCATGACATAAATTATCATTATTTCAGTATAATTTCGTGTTATAAACTGTATATTTCAATTAATAATGAACTTTAATGCATTTGATACATTAAATAATAAAAATTTCTTGATTAAATATTAAAATATTAATTTTTATTTTTCTTTAATAACTAATTTATATATTTATAAATGAATAATGAAATATAGACAATGTAATAAAACAATTTTCAACATTTAATAATTAGATCAATTCATTGTTATTTTTTTTTCAAACGACAAATGGCTCGGAAATCTCTTTGGAAAAAATTGTTTTCAAAAAATAAAAAGTAATTAAAACAAATTCACAATAGATCAGATTTTTTAAATTCTAGTTTTAATTATTGATGTTATTCATATTTTCTACAGAAAGCAAAATAACTTTGAAGAAAACACTTCAGTTTCCACAGAAGCCAATTTCGAGTCAGTCGTAATTAACGAAGGAAATATTTATCAAAAGCCCGAACTGAATATAGATTCTGGAAATAAGGATAAAAGATCTATTCCTCCTGTTGTTCCTGTCCAATTAAAATATGCTAGCAAAGCTAGGGAACAGATTCAGAAAGTAGAAGAAGTTCCAGCACAGACATTTTTCGTGAAGAAGTTAGAACAAGCGCATGCTAGCATTGATTTCCAAACTGTAACCGTTTCTTCCGTAACTGTTATGGAACCCGAGATAAAAGTGATGCAAAATACAGACAGTAGTAGCGACGAAGAAAAGAAACGTAAGGCTGCTGAAGATATGAAAAGAAAATTGAAATTAGGTCTCTTTGGTGGAGATAATACCGTGATCGGATTATTATACCACAAAACGGATAATAAAGACAAACTTCAACAAAGGATTCACGTCAATAACAAAAATAAACACGCGACTTATTCTGAAATTGCATTAAAGGAAAAAGATAAAAATAAAATTTCACATAAATCGAAAGAGGATTTACAACACGATGTTAAGAAAAAGACGCCCACAATGCCAGCATTCTCTGAGATTGAGTATGATGATAGTGATGTTGATAGATCAGAAGTTTCTCTAGATGAGAATAAATTTGCGATAGAGGAAAACAAACTATTGGAAAACTCCTCTCAGGTAATTTCATGTTGATAAATTTGTCTAATGTAGATTTTTGTAAGAAAATTTGAGATTATTAATTATATAATCTTTACTTAGAAACTTTTATGGATTTTTAAATTTTTTTCTTAGTCTGTTAAGATCATATCTTATCCCGGAATTTATTTAAAAACATGTAAAATATTTTTACCGATTTAAATCTACTTTTTACCCTCAATAATTACTTTTTTTTAAAAGAAACATTCTGTACAATATGCCCACTTATATTTTTAATTAATAATTATAATTGTGGGATAATTTGCAATTTAACACGTTGAAACGCGATTCGTTATAAACGTGAATTCGGAGATGACGCATTCGTAACATAGCTATTAAATAAATCTCAAAATAATTTCTTACACATGTAAATCAATTGTTTTATGTACTGGTTTTCAGAGTCGGCCGGATGGCGGTGTGGTAAAGTTGTGACTTACCACGCTGGAGGATCAGGGTGATCAGGGTTCAAATCCGGTCCACACCCAGGTTTTTCAGGAGAGGTCCGGATACGG
>WUQG02011592.1:0-11839 GCA_011317285.2 Androctonus mauritanicus
AATTTAATATGAAATTTTTTTAGAAAAGAAAACAGTTATTAACAGCAACAATAAAAAGAAAATATTTTTATTTAAATCATCACAATTTATTACCATTCGTTAACTTGATATTTTCTGAAGCTATGTCATCCTTAATGATATTGTTCATTGACATCAATCTCGCTTCGGAGTAAAGTAAAAGTTTACTTTACCTGATGTGATCGAGCGTGTCACGTCGCTGACTCCAACCTGCATTTATGTAAGTGATAGGCGACACCGCGCTGCCTGATGCGCTGCGACGCAGAAATTCTGGACCATAATCCAAGCATCTTACGTAGGCGCGATGCGCAGGATTGCTTCGGGTTAAGTAAAATTTTGTCTTTTAAACTGATAGACTGGTGTTTGTATTATTATAATTTATTTTATATGTATATTTAAAATTTTAATAAAATATTTATTTTGGCAAATACATTAATATATCGGTAACTAAAAATCAAAGATCGAACTTTAAGTGCTGAAGTCGGGGAGTAGGCTTATACACAGGTTACGCATTTTTACTGATTTTTAAACTCCAAAGTCGGGGGGGTCGGCTTATACACGGATCGGCTTATATTCGAGTATATACGGTAGTTATTTATTTGTAACAGAAATAAAGGTCATACTCAGTGGTTTAACACACAGAAAAAGGAAGAAGTGAGAAGGATATAGCATAGGTTGAGGACAATGTTATATTCCTGCTGAAGAAAGTGGATAGGCCACTAAAGGAAGAATAGTAATAAAAGCAACCAAAATTAAACATATAACTAATATGCAAAAGATTACATTGCAGATGTGATGAAACAGCAAAACAATCTAGAGAACAAAGATATCAGAATCATAAAAGGTTGATTTGATTTGTTTCAGTCCATAGTAAATATGCAGTCAAATTGTTTGTTGTAGACAAATTTTCTATAAGAAAACTGGAGCAGAAAAAGATAAGTTTTAGGTTCAGACAGTGGATAAAAAGTAGAATCTTAAATACTGTAGAATATTGAACCATAAATTAAAACTGCACAAACACAAATATTGAACCGAATAAACTACAGTGACATCTGGCAGAATTTCATTTTGGGAAGCTTATGTAATAGTCAATTTGGAAACATCAAACTAAGCTGATACTATTGCAGTCAGGTGAGTATTGTTAGTAGTAGTAGTTGTAGTAGTAGTTGTTGTAGTTGTAGTTATTTAGTTCATAGATATTCCCCTAATTAGTTTCAATTGGAGTATATTGTCTAATTTGAGCCAAATCTGTTTTTTTTCTTTTTTCTTCTTTTCAGGATTACCATCAGGACTTATTTCTATGATAGCTTCCTTGATGTTAGTATCAGCTTAGTTTGATAAGTTTCTAAATTGGCTATTATTGAGTTGGCCAAAAAGTTTGTTTGGATGTTTCCATAAGATAGTTCTACTGGCACATAGTTGTCTTTTAATTTCATTTGAAATAAGTTGTCTGAAAAATGGTGAATGTGTTGTTCAACAAAATTATTGGTGAAAATGAAAAATTTCTTTTTTACACATTTGTGTTCAAATGTATAAAAATATCTTTTTACTTAAAAACCAAATAAACTTTTGGCCAACCCAATACATATAAACTTCCCAAAATGGAAATCTGCTAGATCCCACTGTAATCTAACTGATAAGGTATTGGAGTATTATCTGAATGATCTTGATTCTATTCCAGTAAAATGGAAAAATCTTATTTTGAGAAAATTAATTTTAAAATTCTAGTCTAATCATTAATTACTAGATGCTGCCATCTTAGTCTAAATTCTAAAAATTAATGAATTATTAATTCAGCAGATGGTAGCACCATAGTCTTGATTTAAAAATTAGAATTAAACTGTAATTTTAATGATTAATTATTACACTAGGGGTTCATTTGGTTTGGAATATTTGTGTTCAAATTTTATATTATTTATTGAAAATACAAATTATTTTTAATAGAGAAACAAGAAATTTATTTGCATTACTAAACTACTTATTGCATAATTTTATGTTTGATAATTCATATCATCATATGGTATTTATAAAAATATTAGCTTCAATATAAGAAGAAATCAATAATAAAAATAGATGTCTAAATAAAAATTAATCTATATGACAATATTCTTTATTGAAGTCTGTCATTTTTTTTACAATTCAAATACAATTAAAGCACTGTCTATATTTAGGATGCATTTCAGCTGAATCATTTCAATTTCAATATATGGTATCATAAAATGCAATTTTAACCTAGAATATTTATAAAATTAATTTTATTTGTTTTAAACAAATTAGTATATGAAAAAAATATCATACATTTCTGCACACATTTATAACAAACAGTTTATAGACAGCATAAAAATTCTATCAATCATATAATACATATTATTTTTGATTGATTATTTTTTTCTATATGAAATAATGTGGTAACTCTTTTGACAAAATATGATAGTCCTGAAAAGAATTGTTAATTAAATTATAATAATTCTGAAAAAAGCCAATTTATGTTAATTAACAAAGACTTTCATTATCAGATGGCAATTTATCAAAATTATCATTATTTAAAATTCTCAGTTTCTTCTTAAAGCTGTATTAAATAGTTGACTTTCTTTTATAATAATATACTATACATAATTTTTGTTCTTACATCAGTGGCATCTATAGTATATCTCTAAAATCTTTTCAACTATAAAAGCTCTTTATTTAACTCTCATTTTTAAAATATTGATGAACATGGTAAATAGTCTCTCTTCCTTAACAATGAACAGATTATTTATATCTTATATCTGAATTAATTTCCATTATAATCCAAAAATGATATTGAAACAAATAAACTTACTGCAGCTCTTCTGTTGCTGGATATAATTATTCAATAAGTACTTGCTTCTCATTGATTGAAAAGGAAAACTTTTACTATATAGACTATAAATATCAAATATTACACACAATACATTCAAAAGATATATAAACAGTCCTTTAATATAACCAATCTGCTTTGTCTTTAAAGCAATCTAATTACATTTTATTATTTTGTTCTAAAATGCCTTTGGTCTACTCTTAAGTCTGAAAGTGTTCTAGAATAAAAAGTTTATTTTTGCATTAAGAGAGCTGATATATAATTAAATATAAAGTGGCATGAAATATCCTTTTTGCACTAGTAATGCATCCTATGGTAATAGTTGGATACTCCATACTTATTTTGTAAAAATATTAATTCATTGGGCTTCATAAATAAGATTGGGAATGTTTAGATCAATCTTATTTAAAAAGAGTACATATGACTGGCATTAATGCACTTATCATCAGTTAATATTAAACAGAAGTATAATGCTGTCCTGTTTCTGGTTGGCAAGTAAGGCATTTTTAGATAGCTTTGGTCATTTAGAAAATACAATTAAATATTATGATTAATTTGCAACTGAATTCAGACATCAGATCTACACTTCCAAAATTACGAGTACTAATCAGCTATTTATTCCAATCAATTGTAGTAAAATTTCTATTGGATTGTCCAGAAAGTTCATATAGATTTTCGGTAGGTAGTGTCAGGACATATCTGAATATATCAGAATGATCATAAACAAATGATGTGTACATATTCTAAAAGGTGATATTTCAGCCATCTTTGTCATGATCCTCTTTAACATGAAAGGAAATAAATTGCATTATACTGTAGATACTTGATGCTTTTCTTTTACCAAAAAAGGCAAAAAATGCCATGCAAACAGCAAATAAAATTTATAGGGAAGATATTATAGCTGAAAGAACTGTACAGAAGTGGTTTGCTAGGTTTAAACTGGTGATTTCAAGCTTGATGATCAAGAATACTTGGGTAGACTCTCCATCACTGATAAAGATCAAAATCAAAACATTGATCAAGAATAACACATACTACACAACATGTGAATTAGCAAAATGTTAAAAATATTAAAAACCACCATTCATGAACATTTTGTGAAGCTTGGCTATGTAAATCATTTTGATGTATGGGTTCTGTTCAATTTAATGGAGAAAAATTTGAGAGAGTCACAGATTGAAATGTGACTTGTTCCACAAATGCAACAAGATGAGATCATTTTTGAAGCAAATAGTTATAGGTGATGGAAAATGGATTATTTATAATAATGTTAAGTGGAAAAGATCCTGCAGTAAGCAAAATGAATCACTCATTAGCCATTTCAAAAGCCAGTCTTCACCCAAAGAAAGTCATGCTCTGTATCTGGTGGGAATGGAAAGGAATCCTTCATTATGAGCTCCTATCAAACAACCAGTCAATAAATTCAGATAAATATTGTTCACAACCAGACAAATTAAAGGCAGTGATTAAAAAAAATTTCCAGAACTAGCTAATTGGAAAAGTGTCATGTTTTGTCAGGACAATGCCAAGTCTCATGTATCTTTGACTAGTCAACAAAAATTGTTGGGGCTTGGCTGGGATGTGCTACCCTACCTGCTGTATTCACCAAACATTGCACTTTCTGATTTTCACTTATTTAGATCTTTGCAAAATTCCCTTAATGGCAAAAACTTTAACTCTTTGATCAACATAAAAACCACATTGAAAAGTTTTCTGCCAAAAAACCAAGTTCTGGAAGGATGGAATCTTCAAGTTGCATGAAAGATGGAGAAAGGTTGTGAATGAAATGGATGTCTATATAATTGAATAAATATATATTGAAATTTAAATGTGCTAGCTTTGAATTTTCCTTAAAAATTGGCTCAAACTTTCCAGACAACCAAATATTACCTGTTATGATTTTATTTTTTTATCATTTAAATTTTATTAAATATTTTTGTTAAAATTTGGAAATGACAAAATGTTAATATTTCTTTGATATTTTCAATTAAACAAATACTTCAATAAAATTATATTGTAGAAAAATGCAATTGGACACAACGTGATGTGATTATGTTTTGATCTTCATCCAGCTTTTTCTTCATATCACATTATGACATTTCAAAGCTATAAGTTTGGCATTTTGTCTAAGTGATCTTATTTATTCCAAAAGTGAATTAGATTTAGAAAATTTTTAAATTATAAAAGAAATTATTAAATTCATTTCAATAAATATCATAAATAATGAATAAATATCATTTCAATAAACAATTCTTGACTTAAACTTTTTGTATTAAAGAATTTTTTCTGTCTAATGTTGTTGCGTTTTTTTTTATCTTTTTATACATACGTATATATGTACATACATTATGGTCATGCTTATAAACACGTGATATAAATTTACTAAATATATTCAAAATCATCATAATTATAAATGAACCTAATTACTTTGCCAAATTATATCCCTTGATGTGCTTAATGGAAATTTTAATCATTTGAAATAATTTATACTAAATTTTTAAACTAATTACTTTGCCAAATTAATCAGTAATTTGGCAAAGTAATTAGGTTCATTTAGAGTAAATTCCCTTGAAGTTGGATTATAAAGTTTAAAATTATAATTATATATACCATTAATTGAGATAAATCAATTCATGTTGTTTAGAATACATATGTTTATATTCCAAAGTAGTATTGAAGATCGATAGGAAAACATCAATGTTTAACATTGATAACATTAACTACTAAAAGGTAACATTGATGTTAGAAAACATTGGTCCCAAAAACATCAATGTTTTCTATCAACAATATTAGAAAACATCACTTTTTGCGTATTGTCAGTAACAACTGCCTAGACATATTCTTCATCTAATTCCCAGTATTTTATCAACTGCTTTAGTTTATTAGCTAGATACTTGCTAGTATGCTGTTCTTTCTATATAAAAACATTAATAATACATTGCATAGTTTTATCTTCCTTATCTATAAAGTGCATAGGCAAGCTAATATAACTCTTAGGCTACGTTCACATGGCGACTAATCGATTCGATTTTTTCACGTATACGGTTTTACCGTATATGAGACAGTCATTCACACGACAACAATTTTCATTCGATTTTAACGTAATGTTAAAATCGAATGAAAAGCAGCTAGTTGTTTAGTGCGCGGCATGATGGATCCCCGTATTCCACTTCTTTTATACTGGTATTATAGACGGAGACGCAAGCAGCATTCTAGGAAGTATTGGGTACATCCTTTACTGAAGACTGGTCCACATCAAGAAAAAAGATTCGGAAAATTTTTTCAAAGTCTCAGAAGTGAAGAACATATGTTTGTCTCTCGTCTCGAATATGAGAGACAAGTTTGTTCGTGTGAACGATACAACATCAACATAAGCGCCACTGCATCTCGTATTCGAAAATATCGTTTCGAGACAGGGAATCCTCGGTGACAAGTTCAGATGGTATACGGTAAAAAATATTTCTCGAACACTGGATTTCTCCGCATGGACTCCATGTGAACAATGTTTAAGTTTTCATATATATAATCTGCTGTCATTGCTATATTCGATAAAATCTCGTATACGGTATACGGGAAAAAAAATCGCTGTGTGAACATAGCCTTATGCTTGATGTGTGTTCATATATCAGTTATCTATAAGCAATATTTTTGTTTGAGCTGCTGTTTGACTATGGATATCATATTATCTTTCACAACAAAACAACTTGCATTTGTTCTATAATAACTATAGCAGTGGTGGAACAGCAGAAAACCTTTTTTGGAGCAGCAAAAATTCCTTCTTGGAGCAGTTGGAGCAGCAAAAAATCTGTTTTCGGAGCAGTTTGGAGCTGCAGAAAGCCCATTTTGGAGCAGTTTTGGAGCAGCAAAAATGCAATTTTTAAACTATTTCAAAACATCAAAAGCCCATTTTGCAGCAAATCTGCACTCATAAATAGATAATTAGCAAAAATCAAATGTCATACCGGTGTTGCTTTATGCAATTACAATAAATTACTGCATATAACAACCTCCCGGGTAAATAAAAAATATGTAGATATCATAATCGCATTAATTTAAAAATATGCAAAAGTTCACACAAAAATTATATGTCTACACACAAATGGAAAGTATAAAAGTATTTTATTATTACAAGAAATTACAACACAAAAATAGTTATTGATGTTATTCAATTTATCTTTTTCTTTTCTTAGTTATTTGCTCTCTGAGCTTGAACTGCTCTTCTTTATTATCTTTTATTTTTTGGGTTAAAACTGGTATTTTTTCCTTAGCCTCTTTGAGAAGAATCTGTCCACTTTCGATTAATTGCAAATCTTTAACTTTTAAACCATCTTCAATGTGTTTTTCAGCAAGACTGAGCATAGTTTGGGTCGATAATAATTGGTTTTGTAGTAATCTCTCTTCATTTAATGTCTCTTGTAAACTGTCAGTTTCGTTCGATGATATGCTATGTTTATTTTGAGAAATTATTTTTTTCTCCTCCTCTAATCTTTTTTTGTACATCTGTCTTGAATTTTTGGCAGCATTTAAAAGACTTTGGTTTATTACTATTTTCTGAATATCATTATTGCATCGTTTCATGTATGACTTAATTTGTCTCAGACCATTTATGCTTGCAATATTCAAGCTACTTCTTTTTTCTAACAAGCATTTATTAATGCTAAAGCCTCTCTCACAGTCAGCATTGCCATGTGGTAAAGTAAGTAAAGTTTTTACAACCTCAGTGATAAGTTTATATTTTTTATGACCAAAATTATTATTCATCTTGAAGACTTTACTCCAAAAGTGATCAATGCGTTAATACACAGTAGTAGTTGTTTCAATATGTTCCTCATCAGAATCATAAGCATTAGAAAGATCTACATTTTTGCAAGAATCCAAAATATTTAAATCTTCAGCCTGCAGACATATCCACTCATCAACTAATTCACTAACTTTGTTATCAGGTACTAAGAATGGAACTGCAGAAGCAAGGATTTTAATGCTTTTAACGGATGATGGCTCTGAAATATACAAAGGATGGAGGCATTTCATGTTTTTTAGAAGCTTATTACCTAACGGCAATTTCTGTATCAAATATTTTGTGCAAGTTAGATAAAAGGATCGTGCCCCAAGATAAAAACTTTTTCGAGCACTATCATTTAACTTTCTAAGTGCCAACTCAGTATCAACACCAACCTCAACACTGGGAAGCCAATTTTCACTTTTATGTACATCAATATGAAGTAATCCAGGCCCTGATACATCAAAAAAACAATCAGTGATTAAAAATCGTGCAAACAGTTTTTTTAGTAACTGTTCATGCTCATCATATAAAACATGAACCAGAGGCTCCTCTCGCTGAAACAAACTTAGTATGTTTGAAAAAAGATTGGCAACATTCCTTAAGAAAAGAGCTTTTGGAAGCAGAGTCTGTGAAGCAAAAAATTCACATATTCTTTTGTAATACAAGCACTATCAAGTTTTTGTTTTGCATTAAAAAAATCTTTCAAGACATCAAATTGTTCAATAAACCTATTAAGAGTGGAATGCAGTGTCAACCACCTGCTGTCAACATGACGAAGGAGGATATGTTCTGGAGCTCCAAACTTAATTTGCAAGTCTTGAAAATTTTCGGACTGGACTGCTGAGTGCTTAAAGAAATAGTACAAATCTATCACTAAGGATTCAATATCTCCTCCAAAACTTTCCAGACCTTTGGCAAATCCATTGTGAATAACATGTAGATTGCAAGCCCCGATGTCTAATAAATTAGGATAATGATCTTGCAATTTTTTTAAGGCTCTTCATCACATTAGGACCATCAGTGAACACGTTAACCAACTTTTCAGAAGGTAATTCGATTAAGGCATTCGTTATTTTTTTATAAAGGATTTCAGCAGTGGCTTGTCCGATGACACAGGATTCTAAATGATGTGATACTATTTCTTCTTGTTTTTCGCTGTAAAATCTGATATAAATATCTAACTGGTTTTACTCTCTTTTCAGAAATGGGCGTTTCATCTATTTGTATTGTATAATAGGAATTACTTTTTCTCACTTCATTTACAAGTTCCTCTTTAATATAATGTCCAATTCCATCTGAAATCAAGTAAGAAAGTTTTTTCTTCCACAAGAAAAATCTTTGGCAATTTGAGAATCATGAAACATCCTAGGAAAAATATTTGTTGCCACATCACCATATTTATAAGCAGTGTTACTTGAAGCAATACTAAAGGCGAACAAAATTTCTGCTGATAGTTTTTGATCAGCTTGACTTAGAACAGTTACATTTCTGGAATCATTTTTATTCACACTGAACCTTAACTGAGCAGGCTGTTTAAGTGTTCCATCTCCTTTTCGATTCTTTTTGCATTCCTCAATGTGTCTACGATTACTTGCATGACGTTTCACAGATGCAGCACCATGTTGAGAGCAATTAATATTTGTATTACAAATGCAACAAATTGCTTCCCACGGTTTAGAACCAGATATGCACCAAATTCCAATTACATCACCATTTGAATCTTTTTCATTCAAAACATTGGAATTGAACTTGCTGCATCTGGAACCTAGAAAATCAGAATAAAAATTTGTATAAATATATTTATAAATTTCATGAACAAAAAATATCAGGAAGTAAATAAAAAGCTATTAAATAGAAATGTCAATACATGTATAAATTGCCGATTATTACATGTGGATAGAAAAATATTGGGTAAGATTTTACATTACCTGGAGGCGACGGAGCGAAGCGATCTCTTCCATCCAATCGTAGCGCGCGGCACCTCGCGTCGGCGCTGGCTCCGTGTTAAACTGAAAGCTTCTAACGAAAGTCAAGGAGATATGCTGAGAGTTCTTAATGTCCTATACATAAGCCCAATATCAAACATAAATGATCAATCTCGCACCCTTGTATCAATCAAACTGCCTGGAGCAACCACCTTTTCGGTCTTTTAGAACTAACCTAACCTATTATTTATATAATATAAATATCATTAAGAATGCTCAGCATATCGCCTTGACTTTCGTTAGATGCTTTCAGTTTAACACGGAGCCAGCGCCGACGCAAGGTGCCTGCGCTATGACTGGATAGAAGAGATCGCTTTGCTCCGTCGCCTCGAGGTAATGTAAAATCTTACCAAAAAAAAATAATTATTGGTTCTAGCATTTCAAATGAAGTTGTTTACAACGGAATTATACGGAAAATTTTTATATTTTTATAAAATTATATTTTGCTACGATAGTACAAAGAATTTAGGCCTATTCTTGATAGCTGACATTTCTTTGTATGCAGCGTTTGAAATCGCTTGATAACGATTGGATCGTACAACCAGGGTACGACGACAGCAGCGAAAACAATAATTAAGACTTAGGAAAAATACGTTAAATACACAAAAGAAGGAAAATTCTTACCTTTACTTTCCATTCCGGCAGTGTTTGTGATCCTATGTTTTTTTTATTCTTTGCTGCTTGATCTTCATGCATCCCATATTTGTTCTGTGAAAGTAAGAACTTTTTGATCAGATTGGTTTAAATACAGGAATTTCCTGAATTATGTAGTCTCATACTATAGCATCCTGCAATTACATTGTTGGCCCAAACCTGATTTATTAATAAAAATGAGAAAATTAATCTTCACATTCTGTTACATTGCTTTTATGTTAACAATAACTTGGTATGTAAGTTATATTGAAATAACAGTAATTTGCATCTTATATATGTATAAGTTAACTTGCCCCAAAGACTACTAAATTCCATCTATTGAGCTAGTACCCAGATTTAATTCTGGCTTCTAGATGAAATTTCTAACCTCCTTCCACTGAGGAAGGAGGTTAGAAATTTTATTAAGGATAAGAGAGTTAATTAAATGGCATTGTGTTGTATTTCATGTGGAAGAATTTGAATCACTTACAGATTCCATACTTCCTGATTTTTTTTTCAAGGATTTAGCCCAGCTTGTTGAATCAATTCTTCACCACTTAGCTGATTCACTACAACTATAAGTAGTCTGTAGTGAATGTTGGAATATCCCCATCATGTAGTTATTTGCAACATATAACAACAAAAAAAAAACCTCTCCATATATATATATATATGGGTGGTCTATGAAGGGCATTAAAATGCCCTAACCCCTTAGTATCGAGTAAGATAAAAAAAAATTGTATAAATTTCAATATACTGAATCCCCTTTCAAAACATTGACGCAGGCAGAAACGAGGTATATATAGGTGCGACAGTTAGAGATTTAAAAGAAAGATTAAAAGAACATAAAAGAGATATTAAGAATGCCAATATGAACACAGCGCTAGCCAAAAATACCTATTCAAATAACCTAGATATCAAATGGGAACACTCTAGGATAATTAAACAAGTAGCGAACTTTGAAGAACTACCCATAGTGGAGACGATCCAAATTTATAAAGGCAGGCAGGAGACTACTGTTATAAATGACAGACAAATTGACTCAATGCGGAAATCTTGGGAATACCTTTTGAACAGATGTATCACCCATAACTAATACTCCCACTAAAACAGTGATTCTCAACGTGGGCGATATCGCCCCCCACGGGGCGTTCTCGTTCTCGAAGGGGGCGCTGGAACAAAAAGGGGGCGATCGGGGGGCGATATACTATGTAGAGGGCGTTGAGATTTCATGACCTGCTAGACTTTTTCTTATTATTATTGAACAAATGCCTTTCTAGGGGGAAAATGCAATCTATATATATTGCATTTTTAAATAAATATATATGTATTATTCAAATATATATATATTGTAATATATGAATATATATATATGTTATTACCGTTATTATTATTATATGAATATATGAAAATATATAGGCCCTATATATTTGCTTCATCCAAGTCTTACATTCGACCTTGTACCTTGGTGGATTGGGTTAAGATGACGGGGGAGCGCTCAGAACAATTGATTCACCCAAGGGGGCACTAGGCTCAAAAAGGTTGAGAACCACTACTCTAAAACCCTGCAAATAAAAATTC
>WUQG02011603.1:0-11839 GCA_011317285.2 Androctonus mauritanicus
AAAACTCATAAATTTATTAACTATAAATGACAAACGTTTTCAGCCATTTCAGCCATCTTCAGGTTCTAGAATACAATTTAATTTTTGAAAAACAGAATGTCTGCGTAATATTCAACAATAACTTAAAAGTATATGATATATTGGTATATGACAAAATTTTTAAGAAAATATGATATACATATAAATATACAATAATTATAGAACAAAAATTAATTTAAAACGATTAAAAACAAAATATTTATAGTTAATTAATATATTATTAACTATAATATTAAATCTAAAACTAAAATAATAATAAATTTAATATTAAATTTATTAACTATAGTATTAAATCATTTATAGTTAATAAATTTACGAGTTTTTTCCCAAACTGCATATGGGTGCTTGTATTTGAAGTTAATAGTACTGATTATATGATACATGTATTAAGAAATTTTCTAGAAATGTTACAAATGTTTAAATTAGTAGTAAAATAGACTCTAATAGACTCTGTAGTTAAACAGACTCTAATGCAATAGTTTGAGAATAAGAATAATGACAAATATAATAATTGAAACCAACAATTTCATTCATATGCAACTGATTTCTTTTTATATCTAAACATAAATTTGTAGAAATGTAATGGCTAGTTTATGTAATGCTAGAAATGCTAGAATACAAATTTGTATATTTTATAATTTTTGCAAAGTGTGTTGAGTGTAATCTGTTAGGAATAGCAATACTTATCTAAATATGTTATTTTATAGGAGGTTCCCAACTTATGGCAGTGATTATTTATGACAAAAATCCATAAAACATCATATTTATGAATGCTACCATCAATGATTTTGCAATAATGGCAGCCAATTGACTGGATTGCCAAGATGTCACAAAGATGAAAGTGTTATGTATTTCCACAATGAAGAAAAGTATTTGTATTTAATTCAGTCTCATACTTTCAGATTCTTTTTAAGTGTCTAGGCTTGACTTATTCAACCCCATCCTAAATGCATGGAGGTGTAGAATTCAGATTCAACGTTTCTGAAAAATTTTTGATGGATCTGGCCCAAGAATCAATTCATTTATTGTAAAGTCTACAGATGTGGGCAATTTGTAGTTGAGTCTGGAATGGATACCATTATGTAGTAATCAGCCAATTATTTAGAAGTGGCATTAAAAATAATTCTTAATATTTGCTAGAAACTTGATTAGATTGTTTGAATTAAGCCACTAACAGATATTTTTGGCAGAAGTCATTTTTTTAGAGCCTACACACTATCCAACAACTATGGTGAGATTAACCAAAAGTATGAAGAATGGAGTTCAACAAATTTGGTCAGACCTGGAATCTTCTTGAAAAATACATGTTGCTTAAGAATGGAACAAGAATCTTTCAAAGTGGCAAATGATTGCTTTACCATGCAGTCGACACTCTAAACTTGGATATAGGAAAATAATTTAAGCATTCCATCTTTGTGTTAATATGAGTAAAAAACAAACAAAAAAATAATTAAAATTCTAATAAAGTATGAACTATATAATATATAATTTTTTAAACCATTGTTTAGATTACTCAAAAAAACTGATGCAGCTCTCAAGTATTTGAGATTCTATGTGGCTTGTAGTGATATGAATTTTAGCCATCTTTGTCCTAATGTGTCAAAAGACAACAAATAATTATATTAAAAAATAAGCACATATTCAACCAGATAGATAGCTGTGTGGTAAGGATGTGTCTACCATCTTGGAAGTTCTTGATTCAATTCAGAGTCCCACATTTTCAATTTTTCTAAAATACAAAACAGAAAATTGTATTGTATTTTAGAAAAATACAATACAATTTTTCTAAAATATAATATTTTAGGGCTAAAGGGATTAGCAGTCAATTATATGTATACCTATTTCAATTTTTCAGGAGAAATGTATGTCCAGGCCTGGCTTATTAACTAAAACTAACCTAATAAATCCATAAAACACATGTACATAGGATAAATGAAGAAATTAAGAGAAAAATGCTTAGATCTCTGCATTATAGCATTATCTATGTCAATCATTATATTTTTCTTTAAGTCAGGGAATCTCTAAGTATAGATTATACATGTCAGATTTACACAAATCAGGGACTGCCAATATTTATATATATTTAATAAATGTTATATCTAAATATATAATAATAAGTGTTTTATGAAATCACACTGCAAAACACTATTATTTTGAATAAGTTTAACTGTCTCTAATGTAAGCTAATGACATGATTTTAAAAAACAGCTTTAATATCACTCTAGTGTAATTTATTGGATTCTTTAAAATTAATCTTACAAAATAAAATTATGAAATTTGTGCTATTGTTAATTGCAAGATAAATAATAGAAATAGGGCTTAGAGGTAAAATATATTAATTAATAATGTGCTTATCTATAAAAAGTGAGTATTTTTTATAATATTTGATGGAGAACAGTAAATTTTAGAATATATATAGTATTGAAAAGGAAAATAAGCCTATATTTGATTAAAATGTTGGCCTAGCATTTATAAAGACTATCAAATTTCAATATTAGTGATTAAAAAAAAAACATGAGAACAAAATTATTGTTGTTAATAATTTATTTTAAATAAAATCTAATAATGTTTTGTTTAATGAATAAATTAATAAAATTTTTATTTATTTCAAATTTTAATTAGCTTCAACAATTATTTTTGCTATAAAAATTTGTAATCTTTTAAGCAAAAATAATATTCAATATAAATTAATCTCCAAACATCAAAACTACAATTAATGCAATGTATGATAGCAACTATTCATTTAATTATAATGTTGTATATTTTTAAAAATATAAATTAAAAACATTTTTATATTAAACTTTTAATAATTAAAAATCTACAGGGGAAAAATTCTCTAATTTATCATGAAATATATATTTTAGATCAAAAATATCAGATTTCCCTTCAATAAAATTTTCTATAATAAAAAGCTATATAATATTAATATTTTTTCTAGAATTAGAAAAAAAAACTATAAAATTTAAAAAAATTTTGGTAAATTTCTGTGGTTAATTCTGATAGAATTCTAATCTAAAATGAAAGTAAAAAAAAAAATAAATATTCCAGAATATTTCATTTAATAAGTAATTTTCTTCTTATCTTGAAAAATAATAATTTTATTGAATTTTAAGAATGTGATAATTCAAAACTATTTACATAAAATAATGATTAACTATTAAAGAAATTCATTTATACTTTTTTCACTATTTGAAATAAAAATAATAATAAAAATTTTGCTTACAAGTTTTGGTTTTTTCTTCCTGGATATAGAATCTGTTGAAGAATGATCTATTGCCCAATATGATCCCTATTAAATAGAAACAAAAGGGATACAAAACAAATTCTTTATACATATTGGAGTAATCACTATTCTTTGATTTAAAAATTTATTCTTCTGCAATAATAAATTTTTAAATTAAATTGAGAAAAATTATCAAAGTGTATTTTATTGAATCAGCTAAAAATTTAAGGCTTATTTTATAAATAAAATAAAAAATATTTGAAATTATATTCAATAATTAAATTTCAATGAAACTTTTTTTGAGAAGAAAATTTTGGAAAATTCAAAATTTGATGTACAACACAATATTCTATTTTTCTAAATTTATAAAATAATAAATTAGCATATAAAGGAATACAATCAATAAACCTGTAATTTTAATCAGAAATAACAGAAATTGATGGACGTAAATTTTTCTCATCAGAATTTAAAAAAACATTACTTTTCATAAATGATATTTTATTTTTATAAATGAATATTAAATTATTTTCAGTTCACATAAATGTGATTAAATATTTCTTTTAATTACAAAAAACTAGTTACGCATTAATTTTGAATTTAAATTACTGATAGAATTTTTAGCAACATCCTTTAAATCATACAGATCTGCGAGAAAATTATCTATAAACGGGTTTTATTCTCACCTTTCCTGGATCATCTTTGGGACGAGGAACTTTACGAAAACATTTATTCAGCGACAAATTATGACGAATAGAATTCTAGAAACAAAAGATAAATTTATGAATATTAACAAATAAATATATTTAGTTTGTGTGTAACTTCATTCCTATGTAAAACTAATAATAATTCGTTTCAAATCATCGCGAAAACTAAACTGAATAAACTATAAAACCGACAGATGAGCGCAAAATGGTCAAACACGTGATAGTAATTAGGTCATGAAGAAGCTCTTGCTTCTCCGGAAATGATAACACTTTAGCAGGATATAGATATAACAATCAAAAATATAAAAACATTTTCTAATAGTTTGGATGACTTCAAAATCGAGTTTTAAAAATTTATTAGAAAATTTTATATTATTTTCAGATATGATCTTTCAAAATTTATTGTTTTAATTAGTTAATAATCTAGAATCTAGACTACTATATTTCTAAAGCAAGTAAATTTTTCTTATTTTACGAAATACGTTAATATCATTTGAAAAATATTAAAGGAAATATTTTATATTTACTACTTCAAAATTTTAATCTGCTTTCAAAACTAAATATAGTTTGTTAAATTTTTGCACAAAATATTTTCTGAGCGTGAAGTAATGAACCAGTTCCAACATACATAACCTTGGCCCACACTTGGCTCCGTATAATAACTACGTAATGACTGAAACTGAATTTTTTTTTTAAGTCTAGACAATTTTATTAAATATTTTTATAATAATTATTTATGACATTAACAAACATTTTATTTAACAATATTAAAATAGTTAAGTAAAATATTTTTATTTGGTGAAATAAATAAATACAGTACTGTATATTTTTTTAATTTTTGCATATTTTACGCCCCTTTCCAATCAGGAAGATTAGTAAGGGGCGGTAGTACTGTATATTGAAACTATACAATTCGTATGATTAAAAATCGCGTTTTATTTAACGTTAAATTAACCAATTTTACATTTTTAACAACTAATATGCGTAATGTATTTTTAACATGAGATTTTAAACGATAGATTGTTCATATAACATTTCAATATACTGTAGCAGTTTAAAAAAAAAAAATTCTAGATATAAATATATAATTTTCTGGATTGTCGAAATAACAATTATCTATACAAGTAAAAACAAAATAAAAATCGAATGAATCATTTAATTTTATTACGGATAGTATAATATACAAGATTAATGGCGAGAATAAGAAGAATGAACTTTGTAAATGCATAAGTATTAAAAACAAAATTTAAAAATATATATCTGAATTTTAAAAAACTGGCATTTTTGTTGTTTATAATCGCCTAAATAAAGTTCCATCTCTTTTTTCATTTTTCGAGCTTCAAATCGATTACGAATGAACAATACGGATTATTTACAATTATTCGTGTATGACCATCGAGAGTTTAACAACATTCGTCACGCCCTAGCGATTTGTCATCGAACCCAAGATGAAATTTTTTTAGTAAAAAAAAATAATACTTATTTTATAATAAACATTATAATAAATTTATAGCAACTTATATAATTACTCGCAATTATACTCAAAATTTATTATTAGTTGTATTAAAAAGAAAATAAACATCTGTTAGGTTTCCGATATATTATTTTTATTTTAAATAAAACATCATTCGTTATTAGATACTGTAGTTTAAAAATTCTTCAAAAGTCATATTGTAACCGTACACAACAGGTACATTGGTTACCTTCAGCTGCTTAAAGAGATGGTAGGTAGTCCGACAGAAAATATCGAAAAATAAAAGTTTCCTTGATTTGCGTCACGCAAACTCTACATTTCTGTCGTCCGAAATCACAGTAAATTTCCCGGAAACTTAACTAGATATTTTTGCCAGGAAAATCTATAATAATTGACCAGAATAAAATGTGTTAACATTGAACTCTTGTGCCTTCTTTTCTGTTATATTAAAAAAGTTAATTAAAAATAATCATTTTCGTTAAAATTTTTCTGAGATAAAAATATTTAAAATAACCAGAGAATAATTAAAAATGAAATCTTTCAATCATTAAAGATAAGAAAAATAAATATTTTATGCTTATTAAATAAATTCACCAACAAAATTTTAATTTTTATGGCTTAAGCTAATATATAATTTTATTTTACAAACTGTAGTAAACTGTATTGAAATTCTTAGAATATAAAAATGATGAAAGTAGTACAATTTAAACATATAAAAATATTATTTTAAAAATATTTATGATATTTTAAATAAAAATATGATTTTATGCATAATTTAATTATTAATAAAAAGAAACATAAATATTAAGAAATAACAGTTAAATTTCCTTGAAGTTGAAATGGAAAAAATATTTCATATACTGCTCTTATTTTTTAAATTCAGAAATTTAATTATTAGTAATATATACTGTATATCAAAAATTTTTATTAAGGGAGTTTAATTCATAGTATTATATATAAATTCAAATTTAAATACCATTTTTAAAAATAAGAAATAACATTTGCACAAAAATTTAATTATATTCCTACAATTTCAGAAAACTTAAATACATAAAAATTCAATCTATAAATATTAATAGTTATTAGTCATTTCAATTAAAATTATTTTTCCTGTATTATAATTCTAGTATTAGTATTGTATATTGAATTTTATATAAAAAAAATTTATTAGTTTCTACTATTTAAAATTTTATGTAATTGAGTTTATGACATCAAAAAGTCCTAAATAAACTAATTCTAAGGATGTGGAAATCATCTACAATTACAGAGCTCATCTTTTTCTCAATAAAGTGTAATCCTCAATAATCTACTAGATAAGATTTTAGTTAATTGTGATTAAAGAGTTTTTCATAATTAATTGAAGTTTTTCAGTTAATTATGAAAAAAAATGACAACTGGTTCTTGTTTAAAATTTTTTTACTTTCAAGTTTTTAACAATACATTTTACTAGCTGTTTCATTTCAAGATTTTTTTTATGTTACAATAGACAGAATCTTCAATTTATGACAGCTTTAGTTTACACTTCAAGATCATAAATCAGAGCAGTCAGAAGATTGGATATGTCATAAATTTATGGATTTCCCATTACCAATTTTTATTAGAACGCTAAAAATTATCATAGCAAAGTTAATGAACATAAAAATATTAGGAACCAGACACAAAGGATAATTTTGACATGTCAGACCACTGCACATGAACTTTGATGCATATGAATTGCATTAAACAATTACAGAATTTATCAATTAAATCACTGTCAAACTGATAGCATCTTAAATCAAATCAAAGATACGTGATGCATATTTATATAAATTTTCACAAATACTTTTTCAATACTTCTAAACAAAAAAAACTTGTTATAAAAAAAAATCTGAGTGAAAAATAAAACTGCATAATTACATAATTATAAAAAAAAATGTTATACAGTAATTAATAAAATTTATTTTTGTCTATTTAAAATATTTAAAAATCTTAAAATATATCATTAAAAAATAAATCTTATATATAAAATGTATTCAATAATTTGGAATGTCTTCTTAACAGAAAATTTCTAATTTTGTGAGTTCAGTCTCTAATGACCCTTGTTCATTAGAGACTGAACTGTGAAGTTGTTCTGGCAAAATGAATTTCATATTTAAAAAGGATCAATTGCCAGTTTGTTTTTTTTTTTTTAAACCAAATTTACTCATAAATCATAAGTATAACCAGATCTCCACTTTGCATTGTTTCAGTTTTTATTCTTTCCAAAGTTGCATTGTAAAATAAGTAAGACAACATTTTGCTTTAAATTATAAAATTCTGCATTTGCAAAAGATTTTTTCTTTGATAGCATAGCAACTTACATTACATGGTATAATTACTGCTCTCAGTACCCTTGTACATACAGTATATAAAGTCTTCCATTTAAAAACATAAGTTAAAAATTGCATAAAGTTATGTGACTTTTTAAAAACTGGTAAATCATCTATTGTCTTATTAATAAACTAATTTATTTTTTCTTCAAACTGTAATGATGATGGAGAAACATAAAATAGCAGATAATCTTAATAAAAACAACTCAAAAAGAAGAGCAAATTGCTTTGGAAAATAAATTAGAAATACAGTGATACCTCGACTTATGAGTTTAATTAGTTCTGTGATGGAGCTCGTAACTTGAATTACTCAATCAATTCAAATCAATCAATCAATATGTCAAATCAATTTTCCCCATTGAAATGAATTGAAATGCCATTAATTCGTTCTGGATCCCCAAAAATACCACATTTTTTTTGTTATATGTTTTTTAAATAAGAAAAAACGTGCTTATAAATAACGAATACTGTATAAAAAACACAATACAATACAATGTACTGTAAGAAACTGGTTTTATTACGTATAATATACATCATTATCGTTGAGATCAGATGACTCGAAGATATTAGAGAGAAATATAACAGCAAACTTAGTACATCTCTCTTTAATACAGTATTGTGAAATTTTATCACAATTCTGTAAATTAATTTTATTACAGTACTTAATGAAGATCTCTCGTGCACTGAATTCTAGTGGTTGGTTAACCACTAGAATTCTAGAATCCTCTAGAATTTTAGTGCCGCTGGGCCTAATCATTTTTTTATCCATATTTTATTTTATTTTCTAGATATATGAAAGTGCCAAAAAAATTCTAATCTGTCCGAGAGGTGTATAGTATTAATACATATACTGTATTTTGCTATTAATTTTTTTCTGCATTAATTTTTATTTTATTTTAAATGGCAATATTAAGGGGTTAACAAAGGCCTGCCATAGGGGCAAAGTAAGTGCTGCCTGGCCTGATGTTATGCACCGGGCAGCACTTACTTTGCCACTAGCCACTTCTTTGTAACCTGAATTTTAGCTTGTAACTCGAAGCAAGAGAGACAGCTAGTATCTCGAAAAACTCATAAGTTGAGATACTCGTAAGTTGAGGTACCAGTGTATTCATATTTAATCTTTTCAAAAGATATAAGTGATCAAGCATAAGATGTAGGATACAAGGATGAAAAATTGCAATTGTGATTCATTCAATCAAACAGAGCATGAAACAAGGGAACTAAACAGCTTAAAATTCAAAATAAATCATATTAATGTTGAAAATATAGGAAAGATTTTACCTTGCCTCTTGCCAATACCCATTGCAATGCAGACTGCAGCACTGCAAACACGAAAGAGCTCTTTGGAAGTTCTGCAATACACGTTAGAAAATTAAAGATTTGCCCTCCACCAACTGGTGATTAAAAGTGTGAATCAGCAATTCCATTATGTTAAAGGTTCGTTTAAAAAAATTGCTGCCAACTAAATTACCAATTCAAACTTTAAACAAGCTGTCGGTAAGAGGCTAATCTTTTATATAGATAATTCTTGTATAAGACAGTTTCACTCTAACACAATAAAAAAATTGCAGAAACCCTCTTATAACATACTACTTCTATAACAATGTTTTTTATTTAATACATTTAGAAAATTACATTTATTCTTCTACAAACACAAAACATTTTTATTAATTTTTGAAAATCCATACTATGGACACACAAATCAATCATTGAAAAATATTTTGTTAGTTTGCATGAGAGGAATCATATGCAATCTATTTTCGATTTGAATATGAAATTGAGTTAATTGTCGCCCATTAAGTATTTTGTGTTCCAAATGTTCAATTATTGAATAAAAAGTAAGTTTTTATTCTTCAACAGAGGAATGTGAAATGAAAAACTTTTTAATTCATTTTTTGGGTATATGTTAAGGAACGATTATTTTGTAGCAGGTTATATTACAGATTTTGTAGAGAGCAGACGATACACAAACTTTAAATGCAGGAAAAAGTTCAGTGAATTTGATTTTGTTAAAAAAAAAGCATTCTTGTTTTAACTGAACAGTGGTAAGGAAATATAATTATTAAATGAATTTTACATAGACTGTATACTTCTTTCTTTTTTGTTTCACATATTTTTTTAGGCATCTTATTTGCATATTTTTTCTTTCTTTATGTTTCATGTTATTAATCTATATATATAAAAATCCCGTGTCACGATGTTCGTTTTCGTTAATCTCCGAAACCACTCAACCAATTTCAATGAAATTTTGTAAACGTGCATTGTTTGGTCCAACTTAAAAGATAGGATAGTTTTTATTTCGATAAGTGATATTTTTTAAGGATTTTTTATAGGAGAAGGGTTGTAATTTATTTTTAAGTTCCATGAGTTGTTTAATAGATGATGGTGAGAGTTATACAATCTTTTATCATTTTTTGTTTTGATTTTATTTTAATTGTTCTGTTAATCATTTTGCATATTAATTTTCAATTTTAGTAAAATGCCGCAAAGAAAATCTAACCTCAATAATGCATGTAGCAAATCCGCAAGACGTGAATGTATTGCAAGAGCTAATAGATCGGACGAAGAAACTGTGCAAATAAATGAAGATCAAAGAATTAGGGCAGAACAGAGACGTGCACAAGAATCTCGAGACCGTCATGACAAACGTCTGCTACAGAATGTATTAAGAACGATAGCGGCGCATGAACAGCATATAGATACATTCAGAGCACGAGAACGAGAAAAATAGAAAACAAGCCACGCATTAACACATGCATCATTTTTCCGTCTGGTGTTTCAATATGCACCAGAAATCGATTACTCTGTGCATTCTAAAATTGCTATCAGTGCAATGGACATAGTATGCCGATATACTCATAATGTTAATGAAATTGGTTGAGTGGTTTTGGAGATTAACAAAAACGAACATTGTGACATGGGATTTTTATATATATAAAAGATATTAATTTATTGTATGATAACTGAGCCACAGCAACGCATGGCCAGGTCTGCTAGTAGCTTTATATAAATGAGCTTGAATGTGAGCTTGTCATGTAACTTGTTTATAGGAAGACATTTGACCTTGATGAAGTTTGAAGTGTTATGAATCAAAAGAGATATTAAGGTTAGTGATATTGTTGAATTGTTGATCAACCAGTTGAGTATTTTATTGTAGCATGAGTGAAGTTTAATAGTTCAGTTAATTTAAGATTACTCTAGTATTTGAATTTTGGAAAGGAACCTGGTTTCCCTTTTTCTTCTACATTTTCAAAAGACTAAACTAAATAAAGTTAGCTGGTCTTTTGAAAATGCAGGAGAAAAAGGAAACACTTATTGTTTGTCCGATGCCAACAAGTTAACTTTTTGACTCTGCTCTCTCTCTCTAAACATTGTAATTCTCCCATTACCTTGTTTTTTCTATTTTGATTTAATTACCTATTGTTGAAAAATGATCTACCCCTTTTTTTCCTTGTCTATCCTATCTTTTGTTTATTTAATGAGAGGACAAAAGTCTCCATGCAGGCAGTTCAGACTGATTCTGACATGGGGTGATTAAAAAAGATTGTTTATAAAAAGAAAAAAAAATAGATTTTACATAAGACAGAAAATATTTTTGTTCCTAGTAAAAGATAATTGCATAGATGGCAGTATCATCCTGTAAATATCAAGAATCAGATTATATTTCAAATTCAGGTTTGAAAAATAGAATTCTATAAATTGAAACTAATTACAAAGTATAGTTATGTAAAATGAATCTTTACAGATAGGCAGTTACTTTCTTGAATATGTAAATATGATATTGAAAAAGTTAGGTATTCACTGTCATTGATTTGAATTGAACTTTTCATATAAATTTATATTTTGTACCTTAACAACATGTTGAGGTGGATTCTTACTCCATCCAGAATATAAAATTTTACCCTAATCTGTAACATCTACTGAACAAAAATCTTAAATTCTCTATATATTTATTAAACTAATACAATGCCCATCGCTTTATAAAATCACTGCTTAATAAAATCAGCCGCTTTATGCAATCAAATCATTAGGAACAGATTCAAATCAATGC
>WUQG02011614.1:0-11839 GCA_011317285.2 Androctonus mauritanicus
TACTGTAAAGAGAAATAACTACAAATTCTGCAGTTATTTCTTTACAGTAGTACATTTATTTTAATGTAATATTTCTAATCCTATTCATTATCACAGTAATGTCTGTCTATATTACTATGATCTATTAAAACTACAAATTATTTTTTTTGAAAGATTTATATTTCAAAATTGAAGCAAAAGTTCTTTTTTAAATCTGAATTGTCTGAAAGTCTTAACATATTTGAGACCATATCTATGGCATTTATTTCATTTATTGAATGATGAGTTTAAAAAAAAATTGTTAAAAATAGTGCAATCTATATTATTATTTTTTAACTGAAAATTATATATTGTTATATAATTATAACTTATTTTACAGCATTATTATAAAATTTACATTGTAATATTATTCAAAATTGTAAAGTTTTCTAACTGTAATCATGAAACAAACAATTGTTTGAAATGCACATTTAAAACATATTAAGCCCATGCTAATTCACACCAATAGTGTTATTTATTGTTCAAATTCTTTAATTCCAACTCAACAAGCATTGACTTTTATGTATAATGATTGAGTTTGAATTTAAAAAACATATTGCATCCATGTTATTGTTAATGAAACAATAACATGAATGCAGTGAATCAGATAAGTCAGTAAATACAGTATATAAGTACGAAAATAAAACATTAAATTATATTTCTGTTGAATTTTTTTTCTGTCCTACAATGACACAAATAGGAAATAGCCTAATTATTACTACATTTTTAGTATATAAATCCTAAAATACATGCATATTCATTCTCAAGGAAAATTTTTATGTGGCTGAACTGAAAGTCATAAGTTTTAGTGACTACATTTATTTGAAAATTTGTGATAAAATTATAGAATGGCAAAGCATTTGCTGGCCATCTGAAGAATTGCATTCAATTGTTGGTCACACACCTTTAGATTTTCCAAAATGGAGTCCAGGATCAGTCCATTAAAACCCATTTTTCAACATAGTTGACAAATGGGTTTTCATGGGCTCCATGATGAGCTCTGAACTGAACACCACATATGTGCATACATGTGCATATATGAGAGATTCAGTAATATGACCAAACTAATTTTGTCTAACTTTAATGTGAAAAAAATTAATCATTTTTACAGTAAGTAGAAATAATAAATTTTTTATTCAATCATTCAATTTTATTCAAAGATCTATTTTTTAAATTAATTAAATATGATATACTGATTTATATTAATAAAAGAATGATCATTTTACTATAAATATATTTTATTAATGGCTTTTGTTAATTTTAAATCTTCTTGCAGAGACTAGGATGCTGCAAACAGGTATTTGCTTTATATAGAAAATATAAAATGGTACAAAAATACCACAATAGAAATATTCATTTCTTATTAGGAGACACTTCCTCTTCAGCTGCTGAAATCCTAGCTCTGCTATATAACAGCTTCTGATGAATCATCAAATTAGTATGAGGTCTGGCATTATAATGGTGAAAGACTACAACTTTTTTGTTAATCAATTCTGGCCCTTCTATTTGATCGAATCATTCAATTAATCTAATTAGTAGATGTACACTTCTGAATTAATTGTGGAATGACCTGGTTAGAAGCTCAAAAAAAGCAATTTCCTTGAAATCCCATCAACCAAAGAAGAGCACATTTTGATGAATATTGGCTTTCAAAGTGCTTTGAACTGGCTCATCTCTTCTGCTTCATGATTGTTTGCATTAAACATTGTTGTAAATAATCCATTTTTCATTGCCAGTTATGATTTGCTTCAGAAATAGATCATTTCTTCACATTTGAGCAACAAATCACAGATGTCAATGCAACAGAGCAAATTTCTTTCTTTGAGAATGTGAATCCAAATATTGGGTATTTTGGAACCCAAATATTGAGCTTTGAAATGAAACCAAATCATTATGAATGGTTGAATTCAACTAATTCAATGTTGTAGCAATTTCTTGTGTCATTATTCAGGAGTTTGCTTCAACCAATACCTCTATTTTGTCTTCATCAGCTTCAACTGATCTTCCAGAATGTGGTGCATCTTTAATATTGAAACTGTCAGAACAAAATTTTACAAACCAGTTTTGGCACTGATTTTCTGTTAACACATCATCTCCATACACTTCACATAACTTTTTTTTGCTTGAATAGCATTTTTACTTTTGGAATTAAAAAAGAAAAATATGCTGACCATGCTCTTTTTTATTTTTCATTTTTAATACAACACCAATAAAAACAACTGCAGAAAATCAAAATAATTTTTTTATAAATAAACTTTGAAATGTCAGCTGTCAAAAGATATAATGATAATACAGTTTAGAATGAAATTGTCTGGTTAAAAATATAACTAATGACACTCATGAGGAAAAACTAAATTACTTTCCAAACAACCCAACAGGATAATTTTATAAATACAATAAGTAGAAATTGATATATTTGCATCCACCATTTCCTTAAACTCTGTCATCTATTAAAATATTTTGTTGTAGTCACATTAAAATCATTTGATGACTGCACTTGAGAACTGCTGCTCTAGAAGATCTTAATAATATATGCAAATTTCATTTAAATTGGATAACATTTATATAAAATATTGTTTTGATAGATAAATGCTTCAGTAAACACCAAACTCTGTAAGCAAAGACACTTTTTTATTACGGTAAAACGTTTTCGGGCTACAGGTAAAGCCCCTCATCAGTACTGTACAATACTCTATATTCTCGGTAGAGAATATAAAGTATTGTATGGTACTGATGAGGGGCTTTACCTTTAGGTCTTTAATTTCATTTTACCGTAATAAAAAAGTGTCTTTGCTTACAGAGCTTGGTGTTTACTATATAGTTTATGTTAAAGAAGCAAAGTTATTTTATCAATACAAATAAAGTGTCAATTGATGATTAAATTATTTAATGTAGCAATTTCCAGACTTTATATAGCAATATCCTTTTGTTACAAAAAATTTTGTCTAAAATGATTTATATAAATATTAATCAGAATATGTGGAATCTATAATAATCCACATTAATGTGAAAACTGTTTTCAAAATCTTGCACTTATCTTTTGCATTGCACCCAACATCTTGCACTTTAGTGGGGACATGAGCTACATTTTGGAAAATGCTGTCTTACTGGTTTGTGTAATATAGGCTAATTAGCTGTCTATTATTAAATTTTGATTCAACCATATAATTAAAAATAATAATTTCCTAAAATATTTATTTTATACAATATTTTGTAATTCAAAAAAATGATTTAATTAATGAAGAGAGCAATACAGCACTGGGCAGAAAATAATCTTTTATTTTACAAAAGAAACATTTTGATCACTGACAATTGAATCTATATTAGTTTGGTTATCCATTACACAGAGAATGGGGATGTTTCTCCAGGTTGTTTATTTATAAAAGTTAGAAAGAGCAGTTGGTTTGTGACATGTTAAATTACTGTCCTGTAGGATCAGAAAACTTGTTCATATTACCTAAAATAAAACTGTAAATAGTATTTCATAATACATACTACTGATCAAAATGTAGTGTCTCATGCAAATAACAATACAAAGATGTGCATGGAAGTGTTAAAAATAAAAATTAAATACTATCACTAAGACATAAGTATAAAAAATGTGTAAGATAAAATTAACTGTAAGTGTAAATAATGTTTTACACTTACAGTTAATTTTATCTTACACATTTCATTTAACATTATTTTTCATTTTTTAACATTTTCACATACATCTTTGTACTGTTACTTGCAAGAGATTTTACATTTATGATCCCTAATATCTGTTATGTAACACTATTTACAGTTTTTATTTTAAGTAACATGAACAAGTTATCTGACTCTACAGGACAGTAATTTAATAAGTGTCACTAACCAACAGCTCTTTCTAACCTTTATAAATAAACAACTTGGAGAAACATCTTTGCTCTCTGTGTAACAGATAACCAAAGTTGATATAGACCAGTTGACAGTGGTTGAAAATGTTCCTTTTGTGAAATAAAAGATTCTTTTCTGCCTAGTGCTGTACTCTCTTTATTTTTTTTATAAGTGGCAGAATGTCTACAACTGTAATGGTTTAATTATATAGGATATTATAAGAATATATAAGAATTAAAAAAAATAGTAATATTTATAAAAATAAAAATAAATAAATCATAATTAATTGAGGCAATAGAAGCTTTGCATATATTGCATATATTTTGTATATTTTAAGAACAAAACCTCATACAAAACTTTTTGAAATTATTTGGTTAGTTTTAACCCAGGCAATAAAATTTTTGTAATAACGAACTCATCACAGTAGATTTCATAGGACCTGATTCAATATTTTTCTCATAAAAAGAATTAAATCTAGCATTGTTGTATGAGAATATTCTCATCTTAACATTTTAATAGCATAGTGCAAAGGAATATTTATCATTAAAGTCTAAGTACTCATATTTCCATTCAGTTAACTGCTGCATACCAAATAGAAATTTTAATATAATGTAATATTTATCTAAAACTATTATCTCTAATTTTATCATTTCTTTTATTATAATTATTACATTATAAACAAAATTTTGAAAGAAAGAAATATGAAAATTTAGAGAGATGCAATTTTTTATATTTAAATAATAATAAAATCCCTCATATATATATATAAATACCATAAAAAATAATATTCACAGAATATATATTTTTAATGAATTTGTTTTATAAATCTACAAATAAAAAGATATGGGAATTCACCAATTTATGCAAATCTGATTTACATAAATTCAACTATATAAAATTAGCAAACTCGACTATTGCCTGGGCAATCTGTTGTATTTTGTAAAAGTATAAATAAAAAAATATAGGATAATTATGAATTAATTTTATATTAAATGTTCAACTTTCTGCTTTAATAATATAAAATTAGTTACATTAAATTTATACAAAATATAAATTTAATGTAACTAATTCTGACTGATTCTTGTTTCTCAATTGCTTCATTTCTTCATACGTGACCAACTCAATCTAACTTGTCAGTCTAATCTCTTTCTCTTGAGAAGACACTTGTTCCAATGTTTATTTTGGCCATTCCTTTATGTTTCAGAAACCAAAAGGGATCGAAGTAGTCAATGCTGAAGAATTTAAAAACGTCATTCCTTTAGCAGTATTCCCATGATCTAATATATAATGTCATCAACTACAAATGATTTCTGTTATGAATACATCTGCTTTGCTACAGGTAATTTTTTTTTATTGTATGTAATAACTGTAAATGGTATAAACAAAATATATGAATAGCAGCAAATATCATCTCTGTGATGGGTGCAGCAAAATCAAATTATGTATAGTTTCATTCCTTTCTTAATGCTTTCCTATTCACTATTCACTTCATCTTTTAGAATTAAACTATCAAGGACTCTTCATATTTTTCATTAAGATTAAGGATAGGGAAACATTGAACTGAACACAGATATCCTTGAAAAATTCTGAAGGAATGAGTGTTCTAAAATTAAAGACCCATTTGAAGAATGAAAGTAAGATTCCTTAAAATGTAGAGAATCAACAGAACAAAAATGACTATCAAGAGCTCTATAGAGACTGATATTTTTTGCAAATAATAATGTGAAAAATCATTTTAGCTCAAAAAATATGTTTAGGAACTTTATTAATGTATATTTATACATTAATACAGAGTTTAAATATGTTTTTGTTTCTAATTCTGATCATTTCCTTCAAAGTTTTGAACTTTAAAATATAAAACAGATTTTATATTTGTCTATAAATAGAGGCTAATTATATGCAAAACATACTCAGGCAATGTTGGGCACTTTTCTTAGCAATACACTTAAATAGAGATAATTTTATATTTGCATCTACTTACAGTAAATGTTCATATGTTCTTAATTTTTGTTTCCATTTTATATTTTTACATATTACAATTTTAATGTGTAAACTACATGTTTCGATTTTTTTTGGCAATAGTCTAAAAAGTGTTATGCATTTCATAAAGTAAATTGCTTTCTTTACATAGCAATTCTTTAAACATTTTATTATTACAATATATATTTTCATAGAAAATGTAAATAAAAATTATTAGAAGTATTTTCATTTTTAGTTTTACCTTCTTATTTTTAAACAAAGAATTTTGAATAGAAACTGAAGTTGTTAAGCATGTTTTGATTTCATCTTTTAAATTACTTGTCAATTTTATAATTTAACTTGACTTTCCAATGATTTTATTTGAAAGTTGTATTTCAATGCAGATTTTCCACAAATTTGAACTGCAATACTGTTCTCTGTAAGTCTATCTATTAGCTCTTCAAATTCAATCTGTATTTCTGTAAAGATATTTTTATTAATTAAATAATTAAAAAATTTTTATTTTCTAATATATCTAATTATTAATAATGAAGAGGTTTATAACAGAATATGAATAATTTTATCACTCTCACAAAATATTGTAAAAAATTGCATATAAGTTTCTCTTGCAAAAATTTAGTTTTGTAAAAATATGAAACTTTTATAGTAAATTGAGAGTAAAGATTTCAAGATTTTTATATAAAAATAAATATTTTAAGAATTTTTCTAACATTGTAAAATTACCTATCTGATTTCCATATGATCACTCATTTAAAAAATCAATATATATATATCACAAAAATGGGAACAATATTTGAATGACCTAATTATTTTAATGTAATTTCAAAATTCTAATTATTTTTCTATAACAGTAGTACATATTTATATATATAATAAAATAATACATTACTTTAAAAATTCAACAACTTGCTTATTTTTCAAGATATGTCATATGAGTTTGGAATAACTTTTTTCAGAGTCAATAACTTTTATATTAACACTGACATGCTTCTGGAGTGATTTTTTTAAATTTTTAAAAATATTTGCTATTTAATACAAAACAATTGTGAATTGTAAAATCTAAATTTACAAGAATATTCATATTCTGCAAGGAAATCTTTTATAATTTTCTACATTACATATATATTATATGATAAAAATACATGCATACTAATAGTAAACAAAATAATTATTACCTGTATGTTTTGTGATATATTTATTTTGATAAAAATTCCTAAATCTCAGTATAAATCATATACTGTTGTTTTATCTATTAGTGATATTCTTTCTTCTACTGGAGTTAAACTGCATAGACCCATCATAATCATATTTCACTTCTTTATACATGATTTTAAATCTATTCTTTTAATTTCTAAGCAATTTTTATAGTTTGAAATTTTATTTTCCCAATTCATTCTTTTTACATTTATTTTTTCCTAGTTAATATTAAAATGTTCATTTCTTCTGCTGTAAAATTTATAGCTAATTTTTTTCATTTATAGCTAATTTTGATAACATTCATTTCAGAATGTTATCAAAAAATTTAGCTATAAACTTTACACTAGCCATTGTTTTATTTTGATGCATTTCTTTATTGAATGATTTTCTCACTGATGAAAGTAGTGGTTGCAGAAGTTGTTTATTTCTTTTTAAGAATGATACTGACATATTTCATTTTTCTTGTGATTAGAAGGAGTTAGTTTTGACCCAATCATGAAAAAACAAAACACGTCAGTGTCATTTTCAAGAAGAAATAACAACTGCCAGCACCACTCTAATCAGCAAGAAAACTGTCCAATAAAAAAATGCACCCTTAATATCCATTTACATCATTCTTACCACTATCATTTCTTTTGCTAAATGAAGATATACACTAATTTTCATTATTTATAACATCTCAAACACAAAAATTATAACTGTTGTCATAAGATAATTTCATCTGTAATATAATTTTAAATAAAAAAAATTTGACTTAATTTTTGAAAACTAATACTAAAAGTGTAAATATAAATGTATAACAGACTTTGTAAATAAACTTGTTACTGTAACTTGTTATGTATTTTAGGCAATAAGCTTTTTGTTTGAAAAATTATTAATTTCTAAGATTTATTTCAATTCATTATTTTAAAAACAAGATCGCAAATTATTCAGTTTTTCAAATAAAAATTTTATGCCAAATTACATTTTTAAATTTCTTTGATTATGGTTTATTTTTTTACATGTGAATTAATATTAATAGCAGTGAAGAGAGCAACTGGCAACACTAGAAATTTTGCATAAGATTATTTTCCAAGTTACTATAAGAAATAGAAATTTATTACATAATTATTATAGTCTGTATACTTAGTTTTTTTCTCCTAAAAAATATCATCATCTGTAATATCATAGTCTTTAAACCAATAGCAATGAAAACAGAAATGTTGCTTAGTTCTTCCTATTTTAACATTTACTAGCAATTAATAGAAAGTCTGAATAAAACAGAATGGCCAGTTAGTTGGTATTCACAATTGATTTAGTAGATATTAATTATCTATTGAAATGAGGATAATTAATAGAAATCATAACTATCTTTGAAACTGTTTAGAATAACATTTCAATTTGTCCTGAAATATAACAAATTTTTCTACAGTCATGAAAAGTAAATAAGGGAATCAAACTTCTGTTAATCTTTACTTAATTCTCATAATATAGCTTCTACTGTCATGTGATATTTTTATGCATTTAAACAATCATCCATCATCCTATTCTGGTCAGATTATACTTTCTAAATGTTTATAGTACAATAAAAATAATTATTTATAAAAATCTGATAACTGATTGATTTACTTTTACTCAAAATGCTTAATTCATTTAATATTGATTTAAGATATTTTAATTTTATTTTTGAATCATTTTCATTGATTTTTATTATATGAATTATAAATATATTATATTGTAAATATAAATATTACTAATATAATTTTTAATTTAATTTTTAATCCAAAAATTTTGCTACATTACAAACTAAACACTTAAAAATAAAGTACTAACTGCAGTTAAGTTAAAACAATCTAAACTAGCTTACACGACTTTAAAAAAAAATAAAAAAGATGCAAGAGCACTTTCAGGCTGGACTTCACACTTCAGCTGCACAGAGAAAGCAAGCATTAACAGAGAGCAGGACATCTGTAAAAACAAGTGTAAATTGTAATTTAAACTCTGAGTGTCAGAGTAACAATAAAAGCAAACAGATTGTGCATGTGAGATAAAATATTAAGCAAAAATGAGAGGAAAATAGGGCAATATAGACAAAAATTTATGTTTGCAAACTTAAATACTATAGTTACATTGATTAAACAAGTTACTATAGTATTTAAGTGTGCAAACAAACTTCTGTACCTGTTATCACTATTTCCACCCCCTTTTTGCCTAGCATTTTATCTCTCATGCACAACTTGTTTGCTTTTACTGTTACCCTGATGCTCAGGATTTAAATTTTAATTTAAACTTGTTTTTACCAATGTCCTATTCTCTGTGCAGCTGAAGAGGGGCAGTCCAGACCAAAAGTGTTCATGCTTCTTTAATTTTATTTTAAGGTATTATAAGCTAGTTTAGATTTTGTTTTAATTTGGGACCTACTTATGAATTTGGCAGTTAAGTGTAATATTTCTTATTGTAAATATTGAATAAAAGTAAACGATAATGATTTACCTTACTTACATGGCCTATTAATAAATTAATAAAGTAAACTCTGCTAAAATTACATATAAAAGTCCAATATGACAAAGTATTATAAGCAATAAACTTTAAATAATTTATTAATTAAGGAACAAATATTATTCAAATTCTATTTAAATTTATTCTATTTGTTATTTTGACACAAGCTGAAGAGGATCCATTCTAGAAATGAAAACATTTCTTAATTAATAAATTATTTAAAGTTTGCTGCTTGTAATGCTTTGTCATATTGGACTTTTATTTGGCTTATTTTTTACTTTTATGCAATTAAATGTTTAGTAAGTGTTTATATATGAAACAATGTTATACAAAGTCTTGTTTTTTTTAAAATATTTGTGGTCATCATAAATAATCTCTCTTCTCAGAAAATGAATTAATTTTCTGTACCAAACTGGAATACTTACTGTAGCCCTTTCATCATTGAAAAGACTATTCGATAAGTATTCATTGACTGAAAATGAAGGGAAATCTCTAAATATACAGAAATTTTATAAACATATTTCTGAACTGCAAAAACAAGAAGCATAATCATTATGGGTTAGTGACCATTATTTTAAAAAAATATTATATAAGTTGTCCTCAACTTTTAATGGGGTTAATGTTCTGATAACTATATCATAAGTTGAAAATGATATAATGATAGCAATTTTAGTAGAATGTTAGAATACTGAATCCTTTAAGATGGGAAAAATCATCCAGATATGATCGCAAGTACTCAAGATTATAAAATAATGCAGAATTGAACCCAACTTCCAAGGCATAAACTCATCCAAAATTGAATCCAGATATCCAAATTGCTCTACAACATTTTTAATAAAACAAAGAACCATTTCTAACCAATATGTTATGAAAATAGCCAAGTTCAGAATATCTTAAGATTAAATGAGGATAAATCGGGTACAACTTGTATATTCGATATTGTATAATAGTTTCCATATCTATATATAATGCATTGATATTTTTGTTATGTGGCATAGTAAGAAAAAATATTATTATTATTATTATTGATAGTCACCTGGCTTGAGACAAATTTAAAAAAATGAAAACACTGCACTTTTCAGATAGAAAGATAAATGGTGAATGATACTGATAAAAATTCACATTTAGACCAATTTACACACATGCATGCTCTAATGGACCTTAAAAATACAATGTTATCTTCCATGTATTATTCTACAGAGTATACACTTAATATTGATACAACTACGAAATTAGGTATACAGAGTATACACCTAATATTGATACAACTAAGAAATTATATATACAGAATATATACTTAATTTAATACAACTAGGAATGATGACTCTTTCTAACATTTATATCATCATTCATTAAGACACTAATAGCGAGTGTATTCATAAAAGTCTGCTCAAAGTTTTGGAGGAAATAGAATTGATGCATAATGAAATTCTTAAGGCAGAAAAAAATAACTTATCGATTCTTAAAAAGCATATGAAAATATTTTTTAGTATTAAGCTATTTTTAATTGTTAAAATATGCTGAAAATGTTTATGCATTTTCTTTAATGATAAAATAAAATATTTATATATTTATATTTGGTAATTCCATGTGTTAGATAAATTTTTAGATTGTTTGTCATTAATTATCCTTAAATATTTATCCCTTTTTAAAATCTCTATCACTTCATCTAAAAATTTGTAAGGAATTGAACTTTGAGACTTACTTGTGTGGAGAGATGCCGTTGGGGTGGATGGCTGCGGTTCCAGTGGAAGGTGGTTTTTGCCGTCTTATTTGCATACGACAGGATGGGGAAAGTTTATATGGCAGTGTCAGTTTTGGAGTTTTGGTAATATTTATAGGAAAAGATAAAGAAAAATATTTATGTAATAATTTGTTTAAAGGAACTTTTGGAAATACATCAACCGCTGTGAAGATATGTAAATTAGCGTCTTTAAAAAGAATGACCGGGAGGTGGTTTTGGTGTCTCGCCTTGTTTGTCATAATCAGCTGGTGTGTGATAGTGGATACGTTTGTCGGAAGATTTTATGTGGTGGCCGTTTGTGGTTGTGAACTGGTCTGTTAGAAGCAGCTGTAATTTAAAGATTGGTTATTTGCTATTATTATTTATTCTAGGCCAGATTGATGCTATTAATTTATAAGTTCTTTAGTTACCATTTAATAAAAATTGCTTTTGATGTTTTTTCTTTAATAGAAGTTTGTTATTTCATATGGAGCACTGGTCAAAATGTATTTTATGATGGCTTGAAGCCAATGAGATAAACATACAAATCAAAATAAGTACAAGACAAAAGGATGGAAGGGTTTCAAC
>WUQG02011625.1:0-11839 GCA_011317285.2 Androctonus mauritanicus
TTGTATAAAATATTAAAGAATATACAATGAAATAAATTGCAATTATTATTGTTATTAAACAGCATGAATAAATATTGAATGTCATTAATATTGTGTTTATGAACGAGTAATTCTGTCAAGAAATTATAAAAATAACATTTAGCTCATATGTAAATAGCTTGACAATTACCTGGCATGTAAAGAATTTCGTGTGATTGTATAAAGAAATAAATAAAAATTCTGCATAAATCAATATCTGTTTTTGTAATTAATACTTATTATCCTATTTATTTATTCTACTTACTTCTAGAATATATAAATAATATTATCTCCTTAATGAAGAAAATATAGGAAAAATTTCATATCTTATTAATTTATAAATATTCTGTTTTTTTCAAAAAATTAAAATATGTGCATGTTAGAATATCATATTTCTTCATAGAAACATACGGAATAAGATTTTCACATAACTAACACACATTAAATGTAATTAAACTTAATTTTTTAGTTATAATTATTGTATTGTCCGTAAAAAATTGCAACATTCAATGTTTTCTGTAAACTATATAATAATATTGTTAAATTTTGCGATAACGTAACTCCAACTCCAGTTGTTTCAATGTTGTGCTAAATAACTACTTTCATCTGTTAGAACACCGATATGTGAATATTGTCATACACAACACTATAACACTATTATAAAGCTTATACCTGTATATCAAACTGAAAATGTCGACGTGCCAGGATAATTTTAATGCTTAATCACTGTATCTTAATATAAATGTATAAGTTATATTTGATGATTAAAACAAACAAAATCTTTATAAATTCTAATCAATTTTACTAATTTTAAATTATGACCCCCACAGGTGTTACATATGGTATATATATTAATGCTAAAATATACTATAACATTACGAACATTTATACTTGAAGCGAGATGAATTTTATGTCATTGAGAAAATATAAAAGCTTATAGTAATTTTTAAAGTTCTTACGTTTAAACAATGAATGATCTGTAGAAAGAAAAATTTCATTTCGTGGATGTATATTTGTTATGTTTTGCATTTCTAAGTATCGCTGTTATCATAAAGAGAAGCAACAGAAATGTAAAGTTTGTTTTTGGTCCTAATTATCTCAATTTTTCACTCTACATATATTAGTTTATTCAAACTATTGTAAATTACTGAATCGCTATTATGTAAAATGGATAAAAGGATTATCTATTCCTATTCTTGCATGCCAGTGTAGTACATGTGAATAAATTGGACAGTTCGTCAATTATAATTCACGCAATGATGCTCGAAGTTATATAATTATGTATGAGGAACTATTTTTATAATATAACTAACATTATATTTTGTATATTATAAATATTTCCCATGTTATAAAGAGGGAATTTTTACAGTTACATAAATTTAGCATGGAGATAGAACTGAAAACCAAATTTCGCAGAGAATAATTCTTATGCTGAACGACAACTTATCTTATGTTAGAAGCCTTTTTTACTATGTAATTATCAGGGTATCCCAAAAATAATGCCTTTTTTAGAATTAAGTTTTGAAAAGATATAAAAGATAAATCAATTGATAATTTAATCAGTATATATTCTCCATTTGAATCAATAACACTCTTACAAAGTTGTGAAAGCTTTAAAAATTCATGTTTAAACAAGCTGAGACATGTCTGATCAAGTACAGTATAAAAAGATATAACTTTCGGGAAGACCTGATGATAAATAAATGTAAGAAAGGAAGAATTTGAGTTAACAAGAATTTGATTCACATTGTCTGCATGATATGTAATTAATTAATTAATTAATTAATGACTGTGGCTCCGGAATGCTATGTCGCACTCTGTGTCAAACTCTGCTTTTTTTAAGTATTCATCAGAGGAATAGACAGATTACGATTTCATAACTGGTCTTATCCAATGAATAGTGGACAATATTAAGGTAAAATCATACTAGATATAAAGAATCTCTCATATATTTTATTCATCTGAAAACACTTCATAAAAACTATAAATAAAATCATTAAAAAACAAATTAAAAATATGCTAGTTTTTGTGACTACTTTGATATTTTATTCTATTTTTACAGAGACAATTGGCATTTTAACAGAGCTTATTAGGCGGCAGTGCATTCCAGTTTCCTTTCACAGCCCTTAGGTGAAAGATAGGATTCAATGAGCCAAGCTTGAACCACTTCTATGAAAATCTAGAAGTATGGGATTCTTGAATTCAATCCAGATCTTTCAGATTATAAGTGCAGCACTTCATGACTAATAAGAACAATTTATTGCTAGTAAGAACGATAGAAGAAAATAGCATATTTAGTAAGTCGTTCTTAACTTTAAAGAAGAGGATTTCTAGTCGTTACGAATTTCAACAAGAGTACAGGATAAAGTTCAAAATATTTATTCAGATTCATATTGGAACTGCTAAATTTGTATTTCGTATTTTCAATGATTAGGAAAAGATCTCGTCACTCGCCTATATTAAATAGATAATAGACAACAGAAAAAATATTTTAAACTGTTATTAATTAAAGTTATTAATAAAATATGATACTTATAATAAATCAAATGTTTCTGAAGGAAAACTTCAGGAATACTTGATTCACTCGAGTGTTTCTGAAGTTTGCCTTCACTTCATTCGAATGTTTCTGAAGACAAACTTCAGGAACACTCGAGTTCTTTAACAAAAATTGAAGAATATATTTTATACTAAAATTTTATTAAATAAACATAAAAGAACTTATTTAATGAAGTTAAATTCTACTGTTCTCATAAAAAACTTTGCTTGTCATACGAAAGCAATATTATCCGAAATTTTTCATAATTCTCTCCTTTTGATTCTAAGTAAAGTATCAGATCTCGGTTTGCATATTTTGAGAGATTGCAATCTCCCAAAGAAAAATAACAAATTCTCCAAATTTTATATAGCTTCTTTCAATAAATTTTAAATAATTTTATTCTGTAAATTCAGTTGTAATATAGCCATTGTGCAATTATAAAATAAGTGTGATCGGATATATGCATCATATGCTAAGATTCATCATAGAAATGTTTACTTGAATGAAGAAATGATAGTTTTGGTCTAATAAATATTTCGCTGTTTACTGATACTTATTATATTGTTTAAAAAATGTAAAAATTGTGGTTATAAAACATTTTTAGTGATAATATAACATTTATTAATGAATTTTGTTAAAACCTTTCAGCGTTGGCATTAATATTATTAAGTATTTAAGAGGAGAAAACACAAATTATGAATCAGCAATTTTTTCTTTAAAATATAACAATTTTCAAAATATTTTATTTTCCGAAATAAGAGAATATTGATTATTTTCATTGCTAGAATATATTTTTCTTTTATGTATATGTAAAAATACAAAAGTCTTTTATTATTAAAAGTAAACATAGAAGCACTGTTTATTTTGTTTTGTAAATGCAAGGAAAGAAAATTAATGTCATTTTATATAGACATAATCCATGCGAATCGATATAACAAGCAGGAAACAGGTCAGACATTTTTCTGAAGATTACTAGTAAGCATTGTCCACTTCAAAAGTTACTCAAGATATTTTTTTTTTATTGGTAAGCAAATTGCATATATTTACTATTTTAAATTAAATGAAATAAAATCTACTAATTTTATTGTAATGCTAATAAATAATTTAAAATTTGAATATTAATTCAGTACTATAGAAGAACATCCTAGCTCCATTCGGATATTATTGACGTAATATCCAAATGGAGCTAGATTCAGTATAAGTCCCCTTCAGAAAGAATATTACGTAATTTTATAACTGAATTTTTTTTAGATTAGTCTGTTATTTAAAAATATTTTTCATCTAAAAATATCTAAACATCTTGCTCCTCCTTTACTGAAGTTATAAAATTACCTGTGCAATATTGTAAATGTTTAACAGTATCCATTTATTTTGCTCCTACAAGCTGTAGAATAATGATTCATATGGAAATATCGTTTAATGTACCTTAAGAAAAACTTTTCACTGATCGATTTTTATGTAAACTATAAAAACTTGATAAAAGAAACATAAATTTTCTTAATTTCTTCGATTATAAAAGATGTGAAGGACGATTTTAAATTTGAGAACGGAATCGATTTTTGATTCGCTCGGAATCAAGGAATCAATTCCGTTCCACGGAACTACCAATCGATCCCGTTCAAGGAACAACGAATCGATTCAAGGTAGTTCTTGGAACGATTCCAAGGGACTACGAATCGATTCAAGGAAATTCTTGGAACGATTCATAGTTCCAAGAACTATTAATCATTCTGGGAAACTACGAATATACTATAGGAAGAACTACACAACTTTTATTGAATAGAGATAATGTATTATATAAATTAGAATGTATATATAACGAACTTTATATACATGTTGGAGAAACTAAAAGAGAGTTGAGAATAAGAATAGAAGAACATAAGATATATATTACACTTAATCAGTATAAATCGGAGATGCATTATCTAAAAAAATGCGAAATAAATAAAAATTTTATACAAATATTAAAACAGGAAAGAAAATATATAAAACGATGATTTTATGAATTTTATTTTATTAAGTAAGAAGAATTAAAACATAGAAAATTGATAACAAATAATAAAAATGGATTAAAAATATCACAAATATGGTGGAATATAATTTTTCCAGATTAAAACACCAGAGGGTCTTTAAAAATAGACTAAATAATAGTAAAAAATGCAAATATTGATACTATCTCCCAAAGGAAAAATATTGATCAACTAGATTGTTGTAAAAATGATTCTTTAAAAATTTAAGTAATAATTTCAATATAAGAACTTCTAGAATTAAGGGCGCAAATAGTTAAATTAAAATTTATTTATTATTATGTAGATGTTTATATTCCAATTAAATAATATATCAAGTGTAAAAGGAAGATTTCTTATATATGTTTCTATTTTGGTGCTTTCTTATTGGATAAAGATAAGGTAAAAATTAATTTTTGAGTAAATTTAAAAAAACTTTCTTTAATTTACTCAAAAATTAATTTTTCTTGCTGAAGTGATTCAATTGCATTTTGAAGCTTCTTAGTTAGTGCGTTACAATTTCTTCGAAATATTGACTCATTCTTGTAGAAGATAACGCCTTGAAATTCTTGTGAAATTGAATTACAAAGTGGTCATCTTCGACAAGCATCATACCAAGTCTTGGAAATGCATAATAATTGCAAATACATGTATAGTCCTTATTTGAATTTTTTCTTGACAAATTTAGAGTTTTAATTGTATGCTTTACTTCACATTTACTCTTATACTGTATTCCGACTTGGGACGTCGGCCGGATTGCTGCGTGGTAAAACTGTAGCTGACACCCTGGAGGATCCGGGTTCAAATCAGGGTCTTACGCCTCCAGTTTTTCAGGAGACCTCTTCCTGAAACACTATTATATTATTATATTCCAGGGCTCTGCTCATTGAACCCCATCCTTCAACTATCCGGTTGACTCCATCATGGGTGTTGGCCAGGTTGTGATTGGTCTACAACTGGCCATCGCCAGACGAAGAATATCTATCCTATGAGGATATGGCGGCTTAACCACACTAATCTAAACTAACCGATCTGGGAATGTTTTTAGGGTAATTCATAAAAATTAAAAGATAAAAACTTTTCAAAGATAACACAACTATTACAAGGTGAAACTTTCAGATTCCTAAAAATTAGCTTTAAAACACATATAATGATTATTTATTTCCATATTTTCAGTTTTCTCTATTTTGATTTCTTTTTGAAACTGTTTGCAGATGTAATAGCATTATTTTTATATAACATGCAATTCTTCGTACACAGTTACTGAATATTCCAATGCAATAATGCAATGCAATGCAATTCCAATGCATAAATTAAGAATTTTTCAATACAGGAGAACTTTTCTATTTACGAACATAATTCATATGTAAGTTTTGTTCGTAAATCGGATTGTTCGAAATTCATATACTGCTGTTATTTTGGCTTCAAAAGTACAAAATAATTTTGTATATTGAAATATTTTTCACAATTGGATCAATTAAACGTCTCGTTTTTCACATAATATTTTTAAAAATTTCCGAAAAAAAGGAGGAATTATTGGTGTTATCTCCACCATCTTGAAATACCGCCGTAATATGTTAAATAACTGTGAAATTTTACATTATATTGGTTGATAGAACATTTTGCTCTAATATTGATTAAAAATACTGAAGTGTTTTTGAAATTTCGTAAAATCCGAAAATGAAATTCCTCGTTCGTAAGTACGAATGTTCGCAACTAAAGCGCCGGAATATTTATTTTAAGATATTCTTAAGTATTGATAGATACGAAAAATTAATGTTATTTTTTAATGAGTTTAATATATCAATATAAATAAAGAATTCATATTTTTCAAAACAGATGTTTATTTGAATTTTAGTGTGGTACATGAGTACTTCAACAAATCCAGAAGATCCGATACATCGGAAAGAGTGCAAATGGAATGAAGACATGATCATAAATCTTGAAAGCAGTTGGAGATTTTTATTAAGAAGCATGGCTGTGTTTGGTCTGCAACTGAAAAAGCGTTTCACAGTTCATAGTATTATAGTTCTAATTACTGTTTGTATACTCACTTGTTATGAATTATCGGTCGAAATATTCATTATGTACATGAATCCATTTTTAGTGGAAAAAATGAAATCCGTGTATTTCATGATTTATTCAATTACTCCGTTAATGTCTTTTTATCATTTTTATTCGAGAAAGAAAATTATAGTTTCCACATTGTCAAATTTATTCGAAGGTATTGATTCAAAATTTTCAACTGGAATTAACAAAAAATTGATTTCAATTCAAGTCATTCTGGTTTGGTTCATAACTGCCTTTAATGTTATTTTTCTATTCGTTATTATCGTTACGGGGAACCGTGAAGGTATACCTAAAATAGTGGTTAATGCCTATATTTTTAAATATACAAATTTTCCCAAAACTCATTACTATATAATTTATTTAATTTCCAAAATTTGCTATTATGTTTTGCAAAGTGTCTCCCAAACTTTATTGTTTCTGTTTTTTGCAGTAATTTGCCATGAGATAGAACACGCCTTTAAGATTTTGAAAGAAATGATGCATAAATGTAATGATACACCAATAGAAATAAAAAGAATTTCAATAACATACATGAATATATTAAATATTGCGAATGTAATTCAAGAAATCTACTCTCCCATATTGCTCTTTTGGACAGGTTATTGCGGTGGGAGTATTACGTTTTATTTATCGGAATTCACAAATCCTTTTTATTCCGAGAAACTGATTCTGTCAATGGAATTCATTAATTTATCTTTTTTCCCATTTTGTTTATTTATATACATTTGTTTTTCTGCTTCTCGCGTTACAAATGTGGCAAAATCATTTTCTCCATATATGTATCAGCTATCATTATTATGTAAAGATAAGGAATCCAGTGAAATTTCGTATAGATTTTCGGTAAAATGTTTTCAGGAGATACCGAAATTTTCGGCATGGGGAATATTTTCTTTTGATTCTTCTGTTCCCCTAACAATTGCTAGTGTGGCTCTGACCTATGCAATTGTTGGTTATCAATTGAAGTAGGCTGAAAACCTTGAAAATTTATTGTTGGTTATCTATTGATTAGTCTGACAAGTAAACTTATATATATATGCATAAATTTCATTACATGTGATACATATATTTATAACGTATAATTGGATGGATTTATTTTACAATTTTTGTGTAGTTTTTATTTTATAAATATTCTCAACTTTCAGAAAATTAAAATATGTGCATGTTAGAATATCATATTTCTTCATAGAAACATACGGAATAAGATTTTTCACATTATAACTAATTAAATTTTTAATTATAATTATTGTATTGTCAGTTAAAAAATTTCATTATGCAATATTTTCTGCACACTATATAAAAATATTATTAAATCTTGCTGTAAAATGATTCCAACTCTACTTACTTCAATGTTGTGCTATATAAGTTTATTTTCATGGGTTAAAGTACCAATAGGTGAACATTTTCTTACAATATAACGCTGTTATAAAGTATATCTATAAAACCTGAAAATATCGACGTGCTAGTATAAATTTAATTCTTCATCAATGTATCTTAATGTAGATGTATAATTTGTATTTGTTGATTAAAATAAACAAAATCTTTATAAATGCTAATCAATTTTACTAATTTTAACTTGTGGTCACAAGGGTTACATATGGTATATATATTAATGCTGAAATATACTATAACATTATGAACATTTATACTTGAAGCGAGAAAATTTTATATCATTGAGAATATATAAAAGTTCATGGTAATTTTTAAAGTTCTTACGTTTAAACAATGAATGATCTGTAGAAAGAAACATTTCATTTCGTGGATGTATATTTGTTATATTTTGCATTTCTAAGTATCGCTGTTATCATAAAGAGAAGCAACAGAAATGTAAAGTTTGTTTTTGGTCCTAATTATCTCAATTTTTCACTCTACATATATTAGTTTATTCAAACTATTGTAAGTTACTGAATCACTATCATGTAAAATGAATAAAAATATTATCTATACCTATTCTTGTATGCCAGTGTGGTATATGTGAATAAATTTGACAGTTCGCCAATTATAATTCACGCAATGATGCTCGAAGTTATATAATTATGTATGAGGAATTATTTTAATAATATAATGAACATGATATTTTATATATTAAAAACGTTTCCCATGTTATAAAGAGGAAATATTTACAGTTACATACATTTAGCATGAAGATAGAACTGAAAACCAAATTTCGCAGTGAATTATTCTTATACTGAACAATAACTTACCTTATGCAAGGAGCCTTTTTTTACTATGTAATTATCAGGCTATCCCAAAAGTAATGCAGTTTTTAGCATTAAGTTTTGAAAGCCTATTTTAAGCTGTTATTAATTAAAGTTATTAATAAAATATGATATTTACAATAAATCAAGTGTTCCTAAAAGAAAACTTCAGGAATGCTTGATTCATTCCAGTGTTCCTGATGTTTGCCTTCAGTTCATTCGAATGTTCCTGAAGGCAAACTTCAGGAACACACGAGTTACTTAACAATAATTGAAGAATATATTCTATACTAAAATTTTATTAAATAAACATAAAAGTACTTATTTAAAAGTACTTATTTATTAAACTTATTTTATTTAAAAAAGTACTTATTTAATAATAAAAGTACTTATTTAAATTCTACTGTTCTCATAAGAAACTTTGCTTGTCATACGAAAGCAATATTATCAGAAAATTTTCATAATTCTTTCGTTTTGATTCAAAATAAAGTACCAGATCTCGGTTTGCATATTTTGAGAGATTGCAATCTCTCAAAGAAAAATAATAAATTCTCCAAATTTTATATAGCTTCTTTCAATAAATTTTAAATAATTTTATTCTGTAAATTCAGATGTAATATAGCCATTGTGCAATTATAAAAAAAACAGTGATCGAGTATATGCATCATATACTAACTTGTAAGATTCATCATAGAAATTTTTATTTGAACGAAGAAATGATAGTTTTGATCTGATAAATATTTCACTGTTTACAAATATTTACAATGTCGTTTAAAATATGTAAAAATTGCGGTTGTAAATCATTGTCAGTGATAATATAACACTTATTAATGAATTTTGTTAAAACTTTTGAGCATTGACATTATTAAGTATTTAAGAGGAGAAAAAACAGATTATGAATCAGCAATTTTTTTTCTTTAAAATATAACAATTTTCGAAATATTTTTCTTTTCAGAAATAAGAGAATATTGATTATTTTCATTTTCTCTTATAAATAGGTAAAAATACGAAAGTCTTTTTTTATTAAAAGTAAACATAGAAGCACTGTTTACTTTGTTTTGTAAATAGAAGGAAAGAAAATTAATGCCATTTTACATAGACATAATTCATACGAATCGATATAACAAGCAGAAAACAGGTCAGGCAGTTTTCAGAAGATTACTAGTAAGCATTGTCCATTTGAAAAGTTACTCAAGAGTTTTAAAAATTAAAAATTTTATATTGGTAAGCAAATTGCATATATTTACTATTTTAATTTAAATGAAATAAAATCTGCTAATTTTATTGTAAGGCTAGCAAATAGTTTAAAATTTGAATATTAATTCAGTACTATAGACGTTTATATATTATTTAAGTAATATCCAAATGGAGCAAGGATTCGAAGTCCCCTTTAAAAAGAATATGTATTTGAAATATAAACATCCAAAACTGTGCAACTGATTTTATTCAATTCAAGAAATATAATTTTTTTATTATCTAAAAACCATCAAATAAGATTCCATCACCTAAATTCCTATCAAATTGAAGCAAAATACATTGCAAACTTATGTACGTAGATTTAATATTTTACGCACATTATTCTTTTTCTCATTTAAACATATGGCAAAATTATCATAAACTATGACCGTGGTAGCCAAATTGCGGCTGGGCAACCACATACGACTCTTCAGTACCTTTAATGTGGCTCCATCCCATGAAAGTTAATGGCTAATATGGAGCAAACACATATTTAAAAATATATATATATTTGTAGTTTGTTCATTTATTGTTAAAGGAGTTTGCATCTATACGAAATAAATGCGTGTAAAATGTATAATAAGAATTTTTTTAACCATTATTAAGATTACCGCAAAAAACTGATGCGGCTCTCATTGACTCAGAAAGAAACTGAGGCATTTGAGATTCTCCTATATGGCTCGTAGTGACATGAGATTTTTCGTCACTCTTGAACTATGATTATAATATTGAAAAAGACGAATTTATTTAATTTTGTAATATACCATTTACCATTATTTACCATGATATACTATTATGATATTATAAATAAACTGCAAATTAATATTTACAAAAAAATATGTGTATATATATGTTTTGTCTTGTGCAGCTTTACGCCACTTCACAATCTTGTGGGTACTCAGCGACAGGACATTCTTGTTCCCGCTATGGGCAGCCCATATTTCTGGTGGGATCAGCCATCAGGTGGAGGATGGAACTCCACAGATCGGAAACGATCCCCTTCTGAAAACATCTGGAGGTGTAGGACCCGGGAATTGAATCCGGATCCTCCAGGATGGAAGCACAGCACGCTTCCACCGCATCCATCCGGCCGATGGTAAATTATATCATAACTATCGTAGTATTAATATTATACAGTGTGACAGCTGTAGCAACAATAACATGCCATGGCACGACTATCATATGCCATGAGATATAATAGTAAATTTAATAGATTGCTTATTTTTCTCTTTTAAATATAATCAAGAATCATATTATACTTATTTATTGCTGAATTTTTATTAGCAAGATAAATCAGATTATTACTTTTTATTCATTTATTACATATAAAAAATTTAAATGATTACATTTAAAATATATATTCTCTTTTTATATTGATTTTCAATGTATTTTGAATATAGTGCAAATGTAGATCAAGAAATTCATCAAAATATGGCTTTCGGCATTGCTCGAAAAGAATACAGAAGGAACGAAGACAAAATCAAAAATTTTGAACAAACTTGGAGTTCTTTATTGAGAAACATGGCCTTGTACGGATTGCAATTGAAGAAAGGTTTCACAGTTCATAGTATTATAATTCTAATTATTATCTGCATATTTACTTGTTATAAATTTTGTGTCGAAATATTCATTATATACAAGTATCCATTATTCATCGATAATAAAAAATCGGTATATTTCATGATTCATACAGTTACACCGTACTCTCTTTTTGCCATTTTTATTCAAACAAGAGGGTTATAATTTCTGCTTTGTCGAATTTGTATCAAGGTTTTGAT
>WUQG02011636.1:0-11839 GCA_011317285.2 Androctonus mauritanicus
CAGTAGCTGCTGGAAATGTGCATGACATGCCTGACATTTTTATTAATGTATGCCAGTCCATGCACCGCTGCTGTGAATTTTGTATCGCTGTTGGTGGTTGCTCTTTCAAGTAGCTATTGTAAACTGTTTGATAAATTGTTGCTTTCCTTTGTCTTTGCACTTACCTGTTTGTTAATACTGCCTTACATGTTGGCAATTCAATGCTGCATTTCCACACCCACATTCCTATACGAAATCTGCTCATTTAGGTCCCCTCTACCTGCCTTTACATTTCTGACATATAGTTTTGAACCACCCTGTATATGTGTATATATATATATATATATTTTTTTTTTTTTTTTGAATATTTCACACATTTAATATCCTATTTTATAAAATTTGTTCCATGATTAGTGTGATAGTTTGAAATTCATAATGCTTCAGATAGAGTTCTCGGTTATTTTTATTTAAATTAAAGAAAATGCTAAGGCTACTCATATTGTTAGCAAGTACTGTTATGCTGATATTTGAAAAGCCTTACTATATGTTGAATTGAAACAATACGAGTAACCTTAGGATTTCTCTTAATTTAAATAAAAATAACTGAAAACTCTTTATCTGCAGCATTATGAATTTCAAACTGTTACATTAATGAAGACTAAGTTCTGCAAACAATAAAATCACCTGGAACTGAATTTGGATTCTCCATGGTGGTAAGTGATTGCTTTATTACATTTTTAATAAAACAAAAAGTAGTTATAACCAATATGCTATGAAAACATTTTGAATATTGTAAGGGCAATTATAACATTGGATTATCATAAGTTGAATGATCTCAAATAGAGAACCATCTGTACTTTATATGGGATCAAAAAATTACCAAAAGTCATTGTTTATTTTTCTATAAAAAACTACAAAAATAAAATGCCAATAATACTTGGAATATAATGAAATTGGCAAAATTGTTATATAAAAAATTTTATCTGATATGTTCTAAATCTCTTCTAAAAGTTTCATAACACACATTAATTATTTTGGTCTTGCAACATCTTCAAGTGCAAATAAGTCGCTTAGTTTTTCTATGTCACTTCTACTAATTTTATACTTTGAAATGAAAATAATTTGCAACTGATCATAAAATAATATTTAAAACAGGCATATAAAAGTTAAAGTAAGTCAAAAATCAGTAATCTGTATTGTAAGGATCCAACCCCTATACCTACCATAAAATAGGGCCAAATGGACTTGCTGCCATTATAATTTTATTAAAAAGTTTGTTTTCTTATTAATAATGAAATTATGATTTTGTAAATTCATTTTTGTAAAACAAAGCAAAAATTTAACTAAATCTTTCAATTCCAAAAAAGGCAAATCAGGTCAATACAGAAAAATCTCAACATAGAGAATATATGCATATTACTCTGCCTGAAATGTCACAACTGTACAGTAGAAACAGCACTGAGACAGGAATGAAACGTGACAATAAAACACACAACAAGAGTTACTTTAAAGGAGCACTTTCGATTTTTAATAAATCCTCATCAACTTTACACTAATTGAATACAAATGGTTTTTATAAATTCTTAAATATAAACAGTAAACATAGTAACAACAATTCATCTAATAAACAGTAACTAGCATTAACTAAGAAATTTTTACAAATTTTTATCCAAAATCAGAAGAATAAAACTAAATAAAATTTATATAATGATTTATAATGTAGTATAAATCGTTTAATATCTTAAGGATTGTTAATTTGTTAATGTTATTTTAGTGTTATTTAGTTTTATTCTTCTGATTTTGGATTAAAATTTGTAAAAATTTCTTAGTTAATGTCTAGTTACTGTTTATTAGATGAATTGTTGTTACTATGGTTACTGTTTATATTTAAGAATTTATAAAAACAGTTTGTATTCGATTAATGTAAAGCTGATGAGGATTTATTAAAAATCGAAAGCGCTCCTTTAAAGTAACTTTTGTTGTGTTTTATTGTCATGTTTCATTCTTGCCTTAGTGCTGTTTCTACTGTACAGTTGTAAAATCATCTTTTTTGATTATTCATGTCCATCGATGCTTTTTGTCCTTTTTTGATAAGAAACCCATTATCTGCACTGCAGATACATTTATATAGACTTCTGTCTATATAAGAGCAAGGGAAGGAGTGTGCAGAGAATCTTCCCTCAATGAAGATCAGAGACTGATCATCTGAAGTCCAAATCATCAACTGGCACTGATATCTGAAGATTAGGCCTCCATCAACATCAACAAAAAAGACTCTGAATCCATCAGCAACTAATTGTCATCTTCTTCATCAACATAAACTATAAAGTGTTCAAAACAATCAACAAGTCAGTTGTTATATGATAATTCTCTAGTGAGTGTTTTTATTTTATTCTCTGTTTGTGTGAACTAAAGATTGACAAGTGCATTATTACTCAATCATCGAACAAGACAATCCAGTGATCTTCTTTGTAAAGAATAAGCACAGGTATTTATCCTCCTGTCACATCAATGTTAAGCCTAATGTCACAGTATCAATATGTGTAAAGAATTTCTCTCAATAAATGGAGTTTTTTGGTTACTATGCTGTAGTATCTGAGTTGTAAGTAGCATGCAGAGTTCATTCTCCCATCCTTATTCATGTAAAAGCCCCATATTGCTAGTAAGTTCATGCCTATTTGTTTAGTGTTGCACACCAATACTAAACTGATGTCAGAACATCCTGAAATTGTACCACCCTGCAAGGTCCTGAAGTTCCACACTACAAAAATCAATCATTTTATTGTAATTTAAATAATTCTATTGGTTTAGTGTAGTTGTCATTTTGTGACATAGTTGATTTCTGACGATGTTTCATGTAAACAAAGCTAAAAAAATGTCCAATTTCTAAGCAGCAGTTTGTTAGTAACCAGTCTATTCTAGCAATGACATGCTATGACATCCATAGCATAACATGAATGAAATCCATGGCATCAATCATACCTCCAAAATCCCATCTTCACTCACCTGATCTGATGTGATATAGCTCACTTAGAAAATTACATAGCCAAAACAGGATATTCTAAACTCTTTCTAAGGATTGCATAATATATAATCCTTTCTTTGCTTAAATCACACATCCTTAATTTAAATTATAAAATTATAGTAAAAAAGTGAAAGAATTATGTGAGTAAATATAGTATATTTTTAAAAGCCTTTAATTCACTTCATAGAAATAATTTACATCTATCTAGAATTATTATTATTATTTACTTTTTATTTAATCATATTTTAAATAATTTGGAAAAAATGTTGATGATAGCACTTCTAGTATCAATTATATGAAGCTTCTGTAATATTCAAATCCATTTAAAACAAGCAGTTCCAGAAAGAACTAAATTTGTCTACTTTCTGAAGGTGACATTTATTTTTTACTTATTTAGTATTTGGATTGCATTAGTTTTGTGTTTAATTTTAACATTCATTTAACCAGCATAGATCTCTCAATGATGACATCATTGTGACAGCACACATTATGGCACAATTTATTGGTATTTTGTAATATCATCAACTGTTACATCATTGATGATAGACAGCAATTTGTTAAGAATCAAGTAAGTCAAATGTTACCACTACACTGCCTACACTTAACACCATCCATTGGCAATAACATAAAGAAAAATTATGATAAAAGTGAAATTCTATCCTGTATGATTAAACAATCCTATACAATTAAAGGAAGCAGTATCCAAAGTATTTTTTAATGGCAGAACATCACTATCAAATTTATGAAAATCTGCTAATTAGTTCAAAAATTATTAGTGGAAAACATAGGCAAAGAGATTAAAAGATATAAGTCTGATCTTATAAGTCTTCATATTTTAGAGAGTAGGTTAATAATAAGTTTTTACCTACTTTCCAAAGGCTAACAAATCATTATTAATATGAGTGTGATTATATAAGCCTCTGTGTCTTTGAAAGTAGGCTAATAATAAGTTGTTAATATAGTAATCCCTCTCCAGCCATGGGGGTTATGGGTTACATTTCTGCAAAACATTACAGTTGGTGAAGTTAACTTTCTATGAGAAATATAAAGTTAAGGGAATCAGTAAGAAAGTCAAACATTTGCATTACTTTTTTTTACATATAATACTCTATACTGTTTATTTTTTTAAATAAAAAAATAAATAATTAAATAAAGAATAAATTGTAGAAATGATTTACATACATTAAAATTAAAATAATTTGGTTGAAATAGATGTCTAGGCATTGGTGCTGGTGGACAGGTAAGTGGGGCCACTAGCAGATGGTTGCTTTAAGTAGCACAGAAGAGATAACTGGCTTCATTTTCTTCTGAAACACATTTTGTAAATTTTTTATGGAGCTAACAAATCTTTCAAACCCCATTTTAATTTTCAATTCCACTCCATGTCAGAACTGATTTCAAGGAAATATTCTACAAGCTTATTTGCCATTAGCAGTCTTTTGTTTAGATTAGGAGTCATTTTATTATTTTTGTCTTTGTCTTCTTCTCTCACTAAATCTGATTAATTCCTCCAATTCCTCTTCAGTCAACTCCTCATTGTGTGACTGCAGCAGTTGCTCTACATTGTTCTCCTTTATGTCTGCCAAACCTTCATCACCCAGATATTTTGCAGCATCCACTACCTTGACTTTTGGGAGTTTATGTAGAGTAAATTCATTTACACATTCTTTTCCAGCTTAGACCAATAGGCAGTCAGAGTTGATTACTTTACTTCATCAAGTGAGTCTTTAATAATGGTGATGCAGTCGACAATGTTGAACTGTTTCCAGCAATCTTACCATCAGATTTAGACCATTTTCAATAGCTTCTAGTATCCTGTTAAATGTGTGACATGTATTGCTTTGATGTTTCTATAATTCCTTGGTCCATTGATTGTATGAATGTAGTAATATTTGGAGGCAGAAATATAACTTCAATATTTGGGTGAAAGAACTGAAGTGCCTCTGAGTATTCTATAGTGTTATCCAGGATCAATAGCACCTCAAAGGCAAATTTTTCCTGGATAGATATCACTAAACATCTTGAACAAAGAATTATTCAATCAGTCCACTGTCAATGCAGTTACCAACAATTTCTTGTTTGCACACCAAAATCCTGGAAGATATCATTTGTTTTTACCTTGCAAGATATGTGTTTCAGCAAGTGGTACATTAGCATTGGTTTCATCATACAATCACCTGCTGCATTAGTACACAAGACCAAGATAGCATGATCTTTCATGGCCTTGAATCCTGGGGCAGAATGTTCAGCTTTGGAGATGTAAGTCCTCTAGGTATGCACTTCCAATAGAGATCTATTTCATCTACATTGAATACCTATTTAGGCAGGTACTCTTTATCTTCAATTATTATATTTTAATTGTTCTGGATAAGTCTTTGCAGCATTATGGCCAGCCAAAACTGTTTCTCAACTATCTTTACATTGTGAAGGTTATGACAATGGAGGAAGTGCACTAGTAGCAGTTCCATTAGTGACACTAGCTTTAATGGCATCTTCACTTTTTGTGGTCCTTATAGTCGAATCGTTAACATTGATTTGCCTAGTCACTAACACAGCACTCTAACCTTGTTACCACATCAAGTTTCTTCCTCCAGAGATAACATGTTTGCAGCTCTTTTGCCTGGTTTATCACTGCCAATTATGTTTTTCTGAATGTGAAGCACATGATGATGAAAAAGAATAATCTATAAAAATGAAACTAATGCGATATTGTATTTAAGAAAAAGCATATGAAATACAAATGAACATGAAATAACATTAATGCATATTTGGGGCATAGAAATGCAGAACTGATTAATTACCCTCCTATTGAAAGCTATGCATAGAAATTACAAATCTGTTTTTTCCTAAAAATCATAATCTAAATGATTTAAAAAAGAAAACATAATGTCATTCAGATCCAAAACCAAAATTGGCCCTTTCTTATTCACTTCCCTTCCTTTCTTTTTCAGTGTGAAAATCCTTACCATTCTTTAAAATATAAAAATAAGATATCTATAAAATTATTAATTTGTAATGAAAAGTAATAATAATGATAAACAGAAAATAAACATTTACAAAAGCACTTACTGAGTGCTATCAAAAACCACATATATATGAATCCCAGATGCACAATTGGTGAATTGCTGTGCACTTATGCAACTGTGTATACATGAATTATGTGGCTGGAGAACCCACGGTTGATGAGGGATTACTATATTTTAAATTACATATGGACTTTTGAGACATCGTGTATATATTTTTACCACTCACCTCTAATTGGACCTAATGCAGCATCTTTAGCCAGTGCTGTTAAATCACTTCCTGAGTATCCTTCTGTTAACCTAAAATATTACAAATTATTCTTTATGAATTGTTTATTTAAGTAACAAAACATTTTTGAAATTATGTTAATTAATTTAAAACATAACTATCTGATGTTTTTCAGTATAAATGCAGAATGAAAAGTCATGCAACATACATCAATATCTATTAACAGTTTGCAATTAACTAATTAATTGCAGCAAAATTTCTTTTGTGTATTTTGATTTTCTTTTTTATCTTTCATCTTGCTACTTTAATATTTTGTAATGTTTTGAATAACGATTGCTGCTAAAAAAAAATCCTATTATTTCCAATTGACATAGTGATGAAATTTTTTCAAACTAGATAATGAAAAGATTGGTTTAATATTAATTGTAAGATGTATTATTCACAATCCTGATTTCAAAGCAGTTATAAAAATGAAAAAATCAACACATACAAGTCAAAAAAATAATGATGATAGTTTATATTTTGTTTCACATATTAAAAATTTCTTTATTACAATGAAATATAAAAAAATTGTCATCTGACATATAATATATTACATGAAATTAGTCATTTCAGATCTTGGAGCATTGCAACTTTTGAATGACGGAAATTTTAGATATTGTCATCAGTATATTACGCTAAGCAACTAAGCATGTTGTATTAGAGATGTAATAAAATTGACTATATTTTATAGAAATAATATATTAATTGAGTGTACATTAAGTAATGTATACCTGCACCAATTTTCAAATAATGGTTATTTATATTTATAGTAATTGTTTATTTAATTATTTATTAAATATAAAAAGTATTTAATTATTCAATTTATATAAAACTTCAAATGTTTTCTAAAAAGTTTAACTTTATCAATTTTTTGATAGCAATAGAGAAGTTCCTGATGTTAACTTTTTCGTCAAATATTTCAATACATTATTCTTTAATGTTTTACTATTCAATAGAAAGATTTTAATTCATTAATCATTTTATCATAAATTTTATTTTAATATGAATTTCAATAAAACTAACTTGGCAAGATGTTTCAAATCTTCATGGGAAAGAGGATTATCTTGTTTAGCAAGTAGTTTCTCCAGTAACACAATTCGTGTTTCCCAGTCAGGCAAAGTGACATAAACACGTTTTGTAAACCTCCTAAATAAATGCATAAAACACAAGTAAATTTGACTCATATATATGTTAATTAAATATAATTCAAACCTGCTCATATATTAAGAATTAGTTTTAGATATTCAGTATATTTCAGTTATTAAACAATTCTTTTTTGCATAATCAATTGAATTCTATAAGTAAACTTGTAAAGTTTACTTATAGAATTTAATTGATTAAACTTCACCAATTTTTAAGTATAAAAAGAATTTTACCTCAAAGCAGCATCATCTAGTTCTTGAGGTCGATTAGTAGCACCCATCACAAGAATTCTTTCTTCTCCATTTGATCTTAACTAAAAGAAAAAAATGATTATATTAATATTCATTATTATATAATTAATGTCTTGAATTAAAGATTATGTTTAAAAAAAATGCTACCAATTAGTAAGCAGACTATTAAGAATTGATTTCAACTTGAATCAGATTTATTGAAAATTAAATCTTTTCAATAAATCTGAAATTCTAATTTAATTTATAAAAAGACTCTTATAGTAAATTTTTATTCAATTATTTTTAGTAATAATTTAAAAATAAGTTAGGTAGTATGCTGAAAGTATCTATTGTTTCTGAATTGTTCTTTTTTGTGTTAATTCTTGTAGTTTTGTGTTTGTTACATTGATTAAAATAATGTATTGTGTCTTACTAAACATTAATAGTGAGAAATCCATAAATTTTGGGCATTTACAAGTTATGACTGCCGACTTACAATAACGGGGTTAGAACTGAATGCTGCCGTAAGTCAAGGTTCCCTGTATTTCTCAACTTAACACATTCAGAAACATAGGCAACTTTTATTATATATTATTTTCAAAATCAACTTCAAAGGAAGAAGTAAAATTCAAAATATAGTTTCATATTCAGCTAATCAAGAAATGTTCAGATTTAAAAAAATGTCTTATCATCAAAATAGAATAAAAAATTTTTATTCAAAAATATCATAATTTATGCTTTAATCTAAAATATTTTAACAAAAATTTATCTATTTCTATAATACACTTTTTTTTTTAATTTTTCATTTAAAAGCATATAGCTGTTATTATAATAAAATTTATATAAAATTTTTATCATTATTATAAAAATTAATAAAAATATAAAAAAATATTAACTGCATCATAAATAATTCAAAATTTCCATGAATTCTGATTTGAGTCAGCCTTGAGAAATTGTAAGCTAAAGAAAAATTGTGGGATTTGGGATCAATATATAGATATTTAAAGTTACAAAAATGAAATTTTATTTTCAAATTTCACAAAATTTCAAAAACTCTTCAAGAAGAATTTTAAATATTAGGATAACAAAATGATACAGAAACAAATATAATGCAAAACTATATAATTTCTTAATATATTATAGCAATATTTCAAAATCTAAGTAGAAATATTTATTATTATTACATCTGATTTTTTGAAATTACTGATTAAAAAATAATAATTCGCAAAAACTTAGTTAAACAATGTTGTCAACAAATATTTCTGTTTAATATATTTAAGAATTAAATATTAAAATTTATCAATATTTTTCAGAAAATAATTGGATATATAATTTTAGTTGTCTATGTATTTATCCAGAGCATGCTAAAAGGTTGCTACAAACTGAGTTATTTTTCTTTTTAAAATCAATACTAGAAGATAAATATTTTTTTATTAAAAATTTTTCTCTATATTTAAAACATAAATAATACTTACACCATCAAATTCTAATAGAAATTCTGTTTTCAATCTTCTACTTGCTTCATGTTCATTTTCTTTTCTTTCATTTAGTAGGGAATCAACTTCATCTAAACACACACAATTTCGTTAGATTTTTTTATAACAATTATATTTTAAGATATTTTTAAACCATTTTTTACAAAACAATTGACTTTATATATTCAGATATATCATTGTCTATTATCTATCGTCAAAATATCTGAAGATTTAAATATTATAAAATGTTCAAATTTTTAGGGGATTATTCATTATTATCCAAGATATATATCTATTAAAGGATGTTATGTTGTCTTGTGATATGAATATGGATTATGGAATGAACTATTTGAAATATTTTGGATATATTTTAAAACAAGGTTCTTATGTGAATTACTTTTTTCATGTTACATTAGATCATCTATAAAATATCTCAAGAACAAAACATAGCAGAGTATTCAAATTCTAGACAATCAATTTTTTTTTATCACAACTATATGACAATTAATTTTAAAACTCCACATAGATTCTGTTACAAGATAATAACAGTTCAAAATTTTACAGATATATATTCCTCAACTTACATAGCTTCACAGAAAAAATTCTGAACTTGTTGAAAATTCTGTATGAAAAATACTGGTTAGTAAATAAATAGCTAAAAATAATTTTATTTGTGGATAACAGAAATTGCTCACAAATAGACAGTTTAATGGCATAAAAGATCTATCACCCTGATTTTTCATCCAGCAAAATGTGCAGGATACATGCATCCTGCACTTTTTGCTAGATGACTTATTTTATTTTGTTTCTTTATCATATACTGAACTTTTAAGAATTTCAGAATTATTTTCAAGTTATACTCTACCATCAGATTGAATTTTGCAATTTAAATGTTTTACTAATCAAGTGTAAAAGAAACATTAAGTTTTCATGTTTGTGTATTTTATATTACAATAATACAGCCAATTATGTAGGGAAAAACAAAAATTATTCTTTATTTAAAATTTTTTCAACTATTTACATGCTTATATCAGCAATGGTTTAATTGAAATTTGCTGCCTTGTTATAATATTGCTGAGTAGTCCAAGTCGATGACCGAAAACATTCTAATTAAAGAATAATTATTGTTTTACCTATATAACTGACTATATTATCAATTTAAAGATATGGATAGGATTAGAGAATTGAATGAATAGGATATGGATTATAATAATAATATTTTATATTGTCTGTGGGAAAAATAAAGCAAAATATTCTATAATTTGCACATAAGCTTATATGTAATATTATACTGTAATTATTGTTTTTTAGCTATTTTGTTTATTTAATAAAATATTTTAGCATTCAGAATTTTTAAATTGTGGAAATGATAAGAAGAGATTGAATATTGAAATTAACTATTATACAAGCAGAAAAAACTAAAATGTTGGCAAAAACATGTTTTTATTATCTGAAGCATTTTCAACTGTAGATACAATCTTCTTCAGCAGTATAGTAACATAAAACTATCTTAAGATATTATGTAACTGAAGTATATTTATTAACTTATTATTATTTTTAACATTAACCTTTATTTTTCTAAATATTATGTAAAGTATCATGTTTTTATTTTTAATATTATTTCTTTTTGTATTTTGTTCAATGTATAATTGCCCGCACTAATTCTACTATTTTGATTTTTAAATTTTGAATAAATGCAATGTATATTTTTTTTTTTTTAATTCTTAAGATAATTTTATGTTACTGTACTACTAAAGATGACTATGTCTACAATTGAAAGCACTTCAGCTAACAAAAATTTGTTTTTGCCAACATTTGTGTGTTTTTCTGTCTGCACAGTACTGTCTTTTTTTGCCATTTATTGATCTTTCTTCTATTGAATTTTACTCCATTTTCTATCTTACTGAATACTAAAGAGTATTCAATGCTAACAAAAGACCACCAGGCTTATAGTAAAGAACAGCAGTCAAATATAAGATTGGATTCAGTTATTCAGGCTTAGACCCCCTTGAAAAAATTGGAAACATGGATTCAAAATTAAACATGGACCCTCCAGAGTGGAAACACAGCATTCCACATGGCCATTCAGCTGATTGGTTACTATTACTGCAAAAACCACTGATGGAGGCTGTTATAAATAATCATTGTTGTAAGATAACTTCTGTAATTTGTTCAGAACACTTCATGAAAAATAAAATTTGTATACATTTAAATGATGTATCTGACACATACTTATTGTACAGTAATGTAAATATATAATATAAAATAATTTATATTATATAATCATTTAACAAATAAGAATGCATAAAGTAGAATATAATCACAGAAGATGGTAAGAAATAGCTGTCCTTAAAATTTCCACATAATACTTATTATTTCTACTAGAGATTTATGTAAAGTTAATTTATATAAAATAATATATAGTTGTAATATTAAAGTGGAGAGCTGCCTAAATTAGATTTTAACATTTCTATGAAATAATATTTAAAATTAATACATTAAATATTTACCTATAAATACAATACTAGGTTGAAGTTCCCTGGCTACAGCAAACAAGGCACGAACTAACTTCTCTCCTTCACCAACCTTTAAATGAATATAATTACAACCATTTATAGAAATCAAATAAAGTTTATATTACAGTGGTACCTTGACTTATGAGTGTTTCGAGATATAAGCTGTCTCTCCTGCTT
>WUQG02011647.1:0-11838 GCA_011317285.2 Androctonus mauritanicus
AAACGATAATTATTAAAAGTAAAGTATATATTACTTCTTACTTATATACCCATGTTTACCTCAAACTCTTACTTTAAATATTATATACAATAAAAAAAAATTAAAAATAACTAAATATTTGGTTTTTCTCAATTTTTTGGCCGTGAATTCTTTTAGAACATCTTGGAATTCTACGTTCTGCAAGACGTCGTATTCAATGGCCATAATAGCGAGTGAGTTCAGTCTTTCTTGTGTCATTGAACGTTGAAGGATTTCTTTGTATATATATATATTATATACAGTTTAATCTAATGTTGCGGGACCCCTAAAAAACCTGGGGCCCATAGGCAATTGCCTACTCCGCCTAATGGGTAATCCGGCACTGCTAACAGTGTAAAGGATCACATTACTGATTCATTGATCTTATTTTTGCTTATAATATACAATAACAAATTTGATCGAATTCTCTAGATTATTAAACCAGGATTCAGAGTTTCCACATTCGAGAATGATGTTATCGATGCTAGTTATCTTACTTTAAAAAGTATTAATGCGGATTAAAATCTTATTACATTCTTTAAATAGGAAAACGTAGACATTCTTTTAGCTAATCCGATCGAATTAGAGACGACTGGAGAAAAGAAACGATTTGTCTTCTATAGAATAATGAATCTTACCTACGATAATGTCGTACAATTTCTGAGGCTTTTCTCGAATAGAATGGTGGGAGGAGGAATGGCCAGCCAACCACCAAGCCAACACAATCGCCATCGCAACAGTTGCCCAAATCAGTTTAGAAGACTGGGACCAAGAAAAACCCAAAATCGCATTCCTATTTACCCGATTGTTAGACTCCGAGGCCCATTCGGTCCCTCTCCTTTCTTCATTACTGTGCCGCGGGTCCATCCTTACGGTTCAACTTTTGGCGACTTCTCGGATCTTAATCCACACCTTAGAGAAGATGCCGAACGGTCTCGACGTCACTCAAAGAAACCTTAATAGTGCATCCAGGAGAGATTTGGCTGAGCCAGCGTCAATCCTTCTACCTGGAAATTTAATATGTACCGATAATATACCTTACATTTTAATATGTTTAACTGATAACATGTAAAACATAGTAGTTTTATTAGTGTCCGGAATATAGTCCGCAATAAATATAAATATATTAATACAGTATAAAGTTGAGAAACAATGCGAAATAAATAATTTTCGTTAATGGTAATAGAGAAAAAAGACATTTAGGAGTTTTATTCGGAAATTTGTTTACTTTCTTGGATGCTTTAACAGGCAGATTAATTTAAAATGTTTTCCTTCCTTACAATCTACTGTATCTGTTTAATTTAAAATAAACAAACATTCAACACAACAAAAATAAGAAACCGATCGATCGAATCGAAATCACTCCTCAAAATAACCTCTAGCGGAATAATTTGGAACCATCGATATATCGATGGAAATAAATTAATTAACTTAAAGGTGTCTCCATCTGGTATTTAATAATATAATTACAATTTAGACTAATTATTTAATAAAAATAGGCGTTTTCGTAAATGTCCACGATCGAATATAAGTAGGAACGAAAATTTATTTTTCGGACAATTAATATATAATTAAATTATTAAATATTAGATGAGTATACTTAGTCCAAATTTAAATAATTATTCGATTTTCCGTTTTCTTCGAAATTATTTCGCTAGGGATTTGTTTGAATCATAGATTTTCATGATTTGCACATAACAGTACTGTATTTGGTTCATATAAATTATTCGCAATTTGATAATTATACAAAAATCAATTTTTAATATCTATATTGGTATCTATTAATGATGGTAGTCCTCGTGTACTTTTTCTATTATCGTAGATATCCAGATTTATAAATCTTTTTTTTTTTTTTTGCATATTTTACGCTCCTTTCCAATCAGGAAGATTACTAAGGGGCAGAGCCAGTTCCAAACACGAGCTGCAGCCACACCTGTGGAGGGGGGCCGGATGGTGAAGGACGGGAATCGCCGGGCCGGGCCCAGCACCCCGAAAAAACTTTTCAGGAGTTACCAGATCCGGGACCTGAACCCGGGTCCTCCTGTGTGGCATGCCGACAGCATGCCACGCAGGCCATCCGGCCGCCTATTTATAAATATTAAAAACGTTAAATGCCAATGTTTGACAAATTCAATATTTCACGGAATAATTTTACAGTACGTAAAATTGATAATGGTTTGGATGCGATCGATGTATGCATGTATATGCCGCTTTGGATCCATTTATGTAGTGCCCAAGGGGCCATGCCACAGATAATGATGGGTTAGAAGACTCGGGTTCCATTTTGGGTTTCATCTTTTGGAAAATTTATTTGAATTTTTAGTTTTGGAAAATTTATGTATCCAGACTTCTTCTTAAAAGTATGGATTGGAACTGAGTCCGGGCTCTTCAGGCTGGAAATATAGCACAATTCTATGAGAATATCAGCGGCGGATTTAAGGAAAAACGCTCAGAATATAAGCAAATTGTCTCGAAAGATGAAGGATATTATTATTATTACAAAGGGAATAGAGAACTATACATTAAGTTTAGCCCGATGAAACAAAAACAGAAGTGATAAGATGTGAGGAAGGAGGAGTAAAGTGAAAAGATTTTTACCAGAAGAAATGAGTAGGCACAAGTAGAAAAGAGAGAGACGTATGAAGGATATAAGAGAAAATATTGAAAGAAAATAATGAATTTATTTTTCTTTATGTCTTTATGCCGCTTTCTAACCTGCGTAATATTCTAGTAATCAACATGAACCAGCATATCCATGGTAGGTATAACCGTCAGATGGGGAATGAATTATACGAGCTGGGACCAGACCTCCCTGAAAATTCCACGGAATTCAACCCGAATTTTCTAGACTGGAAGGATAGCAAGATTTCTCGAATTTAATATTATCTTTTGTTTGTTTCAGAAAATAGATTATATAAATGTGTTCATAATTAATTTTATTCTAAAAAACGCAATGCTATATAACAGTGGCGGCCAAGCTTCATGTCACTAAGAGCCATATAGAAGTATCTTAAATATTTGAAAGCCGCAATCAGTTTCTTTCTGGGTCAATGAGAGCCGCATCAGTTTTTTCGGGTAAACTTAACAATGATTTCAAAAATTGTTTACTATATATTTCATGTACATTTAATTCATATAGATGCATACTACTTTTTACAAAATATATTTGTAATTTATTTATTTATTTATTTTAATTAAAGTAGGTATTTTTTCCATATTAACTATTGACTTTCATGGTATAGAGCCATACTGAAGGTAACAAAGAGCCGCATGTGGATCGCGGACTGCAATTTGGCTACCATTGCTATATAATATATTTCTTGAAAGGTAATTCAAATAAATATTTATTTTTATTTTATTTAAAAATTTATTAGCTAATTGATAAGTAAATAACAATTTTATCTTATCTCCGTAAATAAAAAAAACAAAAATAAAATTAAGAATCACAGTAAGTTCTCTTCGAGATTGTAACTATCTTAGATAGTTACAATCTCTAAGGGACGTGATTTTCAAATTATGAATAGTACTGTGACTTCATTTTGTATTTCACACAGTCCTCAGTAAATTTGCTTGTCCGTTCCTGATCTTTTTCTTCTTCAACTCTTTTCAGTTCACCGTCGGACGAAGGTCTCCCCAAAATTCTTCCATCTTACTCTGTCCATGGCTTCTCTCATCCAATGAACACCTGCAATTTCCACGATCTCATCGTGCCATCAATCCCAGATAAGTGCATTTAAAACGTTTTCCATCATTATAGCCCACTCTATATCTCATTTAACTTGTAAGAGTCTGAACATAGAAGATAAAATACACTTTTCGACTGGATTGGCCGCATGGAAACACTTCGGCTTTTCACTCTGGAGGACCTTCGAGTCTTAGGTCCCACTCCTTGAAAATATTTATCATTGAGTCTAGGCCTGATCCGTCGATCCCCAGCCTCCACAATCCGGCTGATTCCTCCGCAGGGATGGGCAGTCTGTGGAAAGGCTTGGTTTGCCCCGCTACTTAGTATTCTTCCAGAATGGAAAGTGGCATCATCTTTTGACAAAAAATACATTTAATTAAACAATGAACATGAGACGGAATAATTATGAAAAAGAGAAACAACGATAATTAGTTAAACGGACAAATTAGGGGGACGGATGGCCGAGTGTAATGCGCTGCCGTACCATGCAGGAGGATCCGGATTTGCTTCTCGGGTCCGGCATCTCCTGAAAAGGTTTGGGATTTCGAGCCTGGCCCAGTGATCCCGGTCATTCACCATCCAGATCTCCCTTCACGAGTGTGGGTGCAGTCTGTGGTTGGAAGTGGCCCGCTCCTTAGTAATCACACTGATTGGAAAGAAGCGTAAAAACTGCAAAAAAAAAGATAATTTAGAAGATATAAATATTTATCAATAGGACAAAAACCGATAAATACAACAGTCAAGTTTCGGAGATCTTATTTAAAATTAAGTAGAAAGTTTATTTAATTATACGTTGAATTACATTCATGTTTAATGCCAATTTTGATCGTTTTCATACAGTGGAATAGCAATTTTTGTGCTCTATACCACAAATGTAAAATTCAACAACCTAAGGAGAGAGAGAGAGCCAAGGCGACATATAGTTCATTTGAAACGAAATATAGAGGCAGCTTGTCAATTGCAATCGGAGGAAAAACAACTATAATCACCACATTATCTAAAGAAGAAGAAAGATAGAGGGCGCCATCTATCATAACAGAAAAATGGCGGTTGTTCCGTTTATATGAATTGTGAAAGAAAGAACTAGAGATGAGCTCTAAAGTGTTAGTTTTAGACAACGGAGCTTTTTCCGAGAAAGTGGGATACGCTTCACAGTCCGAACCTAGGTGAATACAATTATCTTCTTACTATTTATTTCCTGCTGTTGTATTTAATTAAATTAAATATACAGCAAAATGATATACCGTTGTTTACATTAGCTGTTTCAGCGCATTGTCTTAAATTATGGATGATAGATACGCTGCTGAAAAGATGGAAAGCGAATCTTTATGCTTTTTTTATAAGTTCTACAATCCAAACACTAAGGGGTGGTGTTACGTTAGATCTTGTTGAATAATCCAATATTGTAAGAGTGAAGATCGGTTGTAGTGGATGTCACGCTTGTTTGCAATGCACTAACGCGTGATGATCTTTAAAAAATTTTTGTATCTTAATTTTTAATTATGAATAAATAAATTAATAAATATATACAGTATTTTATGTTATAATAATAAATCATTTTTAAGTCAAATCAATATCCATTAACAAATCTTTAATTTTTGTATTAATTATCTTTAAATCATATTACAAAATAAATATGGAATTCGTTAAATTGAAAAGAAGATTCAAATAAATATTGGATATCAAAGCATTTAAAGAAGAAGCTTAAGTAATACTCACTGTAGAGAATATATCTTTAGATAGATTGATTTTAAATTTAATATATTTTTGCCACAAAAGTAATTGGCTCCTAATGGATGCAGATTGGATAGAAAACAATGAAAGGATCCAGTGGATGAAATAGAAGAGTTGATAATGATGATAATTTTACATAAAATAAAACTTGAGTAGTTAATAAAAATTAATTAATTTATTAATTAGCAAGTAATGGATCAATATAAAATTGATTCCAAAAATGAAGATATAAATGTTTAGATGAATTATGTCATTATGTCAAAAGAATAATTTTGTATCCAGAGTATTTGAAAATCAAGAACTCAATTTAAACATAATTAAAAATTAAGATATACATTAGAACACTGGTTCTCAAGTGTGGCCTACAGATGATTTTAATATTTCCACAACAACAAAATATTTTTGTGTGTAAGTAGATGACAGAGTTTAAAAAAATACTAAATATATATAACTGTGTTAAATTCGTATTTCTTGTGTTTATAGAACTATCCTATGTAGCAGAGTTAGAATTTTGGCAGTTGAGGAAAAAAATGCATTCCCTAGTAAAAAATAAATAGTGCTTTTGTGATATTTTTGTGCCCTTCCACATTTTTTAATCAAGACAAGTTATAGTACTTTGTTTGCTCATCCTAGTCTCAGCAAGCTATTTAAAATAAATTAAAAGAAGATATTTAAAGTAAAGAGATCATACTTTACTATGAAAAGTATGATAACTTTACTATGATAAAATCTACTATGAGAAGTAGTAATCATTGTAAAGTGATCATACTTTTACTAATTCAAATACAATATCTTATTTAGTTAATTTAAGAAATGATATTATTTCACAATGTGCAAGTATATGAAAATACAACAAACTCCCATATAATGCATTCTGCTATAATATGAATTTGTAAATAGTGGCTTTATAAAATTGGAATGGAGCCATTATAATGTGAATTAGTAAATAGCCCCATAAAAAAAATAGTACTGGAACTCAGAGACATTTACATTTGCATAAAATTGTCTGATAATGCATGTCTCATATAACATGATTCCTATAACATGGAACGTATCCACTGTATATGTATAGGAATAAAACTAAAATATTCAATCACTGTGAAGATAATTTTGTTCAAATTCCTTATGTGGCTAATATCATAAATTAAAATTTATTAGATTATGATTATAAAATGAATATTTGCTTTCAGACATCTTTAGTTTAACAAAAATTTCTCTCTTTGTATTGAGAGGAATAATGTATTCTATTGAAATTTATAGTTTTAAAAATTTGTTATTCTCTGATGAAATTTAAGAAAAAGAAATTGATTAATTATATTATATTTTTATTTAAGAATTATACCAAATTGCATTACAAAAGCTAAGAGCGAGCGTCAACGATCTTTTATTGGTGATCAGATTGATGACTGCAAAGATGTTTCTGGATTATTTTATATTCTCCCATTTCAAAAGGTAATTTAATCTCAAAACTGAATATTAAACTTTTAATTAAAATAGGAGTTTAATTTCAAATTTATCATAAGATTTTAGCATTTTAAGTTTATAATTAAAATCTTAATTGATTAATAATTAAATCCTAATTGATAAATATTAATTAATTAATTTCTTAATTAATTAATATTTAATTGTTAATTTTATACTTTGAATTCAATATTAAAAAGATCAACTCAATTATGATTGCAAAAAATAATTTTCAGAACTAGTTGAGATCAATCAGAGAATTTTTAAATGGCAAACTGACAGTATAATAGGAAGACAATTGAATTTCTTGTATATGTTATACAAATATTATAAATATCTATGAATGCTTATATACTATCTGTATAATTCTTAAAATATTTTGTAAAAAAGAGATAGTATCTGCAAAAGCAAAAATAAGTGTAGTTGTTCTATAATAAATAAAATCATAGATATTAAAAATGTACTATAAAATACATTAATTATATTAATGTATTTTATAGTAAAACCATATAGTAAAACCATAAAATACATTAATTATATTAATGTATTTTATGGTTTTTCTATGAATTAATTGAATTATATTAACAGAAGAAATTGAGAAAAAGTAATTGCATTAACCAAAATATTTCATGTTAATGATCTTCAATATCTACAATGTACTGAGTAATCTTAGATCAGTTGAAGTGATTCGGACATCTGTAAACTATCTTTTTGTATCTATCTATCTATCTCTCTCTCTCTCTCTCTCTCTGTGTGTGTGTGTGTGTGTGACAGATGTAATGCTTCAGAAAATAAATTTAAGACTGAAAAAAATAAATTCAGAAAATTTCAGAAAAGTGTAGCATTTTTATTTGTTGTTTTAAAAAATTTTTGCTAATTTATTGGTACTACAAGTGGTCCTCTAATTACATACATTTGATTGTATGAATTGCCATTTTATTTTCAAATTTTTGAAAAATTCAAAAGTTTAGATGAATAATTTAAATTATTTTGATAAAATAACTTATCAGAAAATTTCCTTGTAAATCTACAGTGTATTAAAATTTTTATTACAATATTAAGAAATGACAGAATTTCTGCTAAAAAAATTTATTTTATAATTAAATATTTAATTCAAAAAGTTGAATATAATGCCAACCATGAACATATTTTGACCAATCAATAATTTATTAGTATTGCATTATATAGTTATATAAATGTGTATTTTCGTTAATATTTATAAGAATAAATTTCAACTTCACTTTTTGATATATAAATGAAACTCAAGAATGTATTAAATCTATAAACAGAGGATTGCTTGTATATACTTATTTTTATTTGAATTTTATAGAAAAGAATATATATATATATATATTTTTTTTTAATATTTTAAAATATTTAATTTCAGGGTTATTTAGTGAATTGGGATGTAGAAAAACAAGTTTGGGATTATACATTTGGAAGAGATGTATTTAAAGTATGTAAATTTGATATATCATACAAAATTTTTCTCTTTAGAATTGACAGATTTATCTCCATAAGTTAAATGTTTGAAAAAATTAATTTTTGAATAAATATGTAAAGTTTATTAATGAGCATCATCATTTAACTATATTTATATACTAGGACTCTGCTTCTATGGCCTTTAGCTGCCAACCAATGGGTTTGTGCCTCCTGGTTCTCTGATCTGGAGACAGGACATTTTCCTGAATTTTAGTCTAGTTTGAAAATGCCCCTCCCCATATGTGAAATTTTTTAAATAAACAATCATACTAGAAATAAAGTTTTTATTCTTGTATACAATAATAAATCTAAAAATAGTTATCAAAAGTTAAAGATTAAGCTTGAAAAAAGTTCTTTTAAATAGAAATCATAAACAATGCATGACAAAATGTGTCAAACTTATCCTGACTGACAAATATGACATAAACTTTGAAGACATTAATTTTAATTCATAATAAATATAGTGTTAAGGTTTTAATTTAAATAATACTTCATTATTATTTAAGTATTTTAAATCAAAGAAATAAATAGTTTAAGTGTTTAGTTCTTTTCTTTTGATTCTGTCTTAGCATATGTCAGGAAAACCAAATTTATTAATAATAAAAAAATTTGATTTTCCTTGACATAGACTAGTTGTTTGTATGTCATATATGAACCAGGATAGTACTATGTATTGCATATATGTAATTTAAGATGAATAATAATAAATGAATTTTTAGAATAATCGAACCATTAAAGGATATCATGCCATCTATTGACAAAAAGATCATTTTTCTTCATTTCAATTTTTTGGAGTTGTTAAAATAAAATTTTTAGGATTTTGGATTTTTTCTTTAGGATGTGATCCAAATGTTATTTCTATGCTAAATTTGAAGTTTATACACCCAGAAGTTATAGCTTTGAATTTCCATTGTTAACTTACTCATGCTATTTAAGCATATATATGTATATATAAAATTTTTGAAAATTGATTTCTAACAATTTGAAATTAATTAATATTTTTATATTTATTGCTATAGTTTACAGCTGCTTATCAAATTGAAATATATCAAAACAATATTCAGCACTTAAAACAGTAAAAAACTTAATATTTAAGTTTATGAAGCATTTTCAATCCTATTATGATTCTCATCACCATACACATATAGAAATACAGATTTTCACATTAATACATAACAAAATATGTAAAATATATAAAACAAATTTTTAAAAAACATTCTGCCTAGAACATTAGTATTTTCTTGTGGCTGCACTACAATTTTAGTGAAACTGTGAAAAAATATTTTTGTGTGTATGTAGAAAAAAAGAGTTTAAAAAATGGTGGGTGTTAAATTTTGGAATGCTAACATTTTATGCAAAATATTTTAAGTTGAATCTGAATCTCAAAAGAAATATACATAATGGTGACCACTTTAGAGCTGTATTATATTGATTGATATATATAATTTATATCATTCAATAAAAATTAATTAAAAAATTACAGAAATTTTCTCCAATAATCTTTTTTTTAAATCATTGGGAGAAAATTAGACATATGTAAAAATTTTATTTATCCCTATTAAATTTAAGCATTATTTGTTTTATTTTGTGATAGCTGTAATAAATTGCATACTTGAAATGACCTTTATTAATCACAAATTTGATCTAATTATACACCACAATTCTCTAGCATTCCTGATAAACAAAAGTTTATTGTAATTATAACATTACAAACATTATCATAGCTAGTTGATTTTTCAAAAATATTTATCACTTTTCTTAAATACAATAAACTCTAATCTGGCACTCTTAAGAAATCAAAACTTGCAAGATTATAGAGAGATACCATTGATATACTATTGAAAAATGAAGAAAAAAATTGATTAGATAGATAGGAAGGAACATTCTATTAACAATAAATGTATTGCATTTTTTTGTGGAATAATATCTTCTTAAAATATATATTATTCTCTAAAAATAATTAAATAATGCATACTTCCTTAATAGAAAATTTCATTGCAAATGCACCTGGTGAAATTCTCTCTAATGACAGAAAAAAGTAAAATTTTGTAAAAGCAATAATTTCTTTAATGTGTCAGGTTATAAAATACCAATTTGCACAGAGCTTACTATAGTTAGAAATTTTCAAACTGAGTTGCATTTTATTTTGAACTATACTTAATTCAATTTTTTAACAGTGTGCACTTCATTAATATTCCGTTAGAGAACTTTGTACAAAGCTTTTGCAGTAATGCAAAAGCTTTTAATAGTGACTACTGCTATTTCTTTTTTATATAAAATTTCCATTGGTGTTCTGTAATTGCAGATTAGTTTATATATTATATATAGATTAATTTTTGAAATTGAAAACTTTTCTTTAAAAAGTTCTAAATGAAAATTTTAATTAATTCCCAGTATATATTTATTTGTCTAATTTTGCTATTATTAATTACAAAAATTAATTATTCAGAAGAAATGAAATTTATTGATGAAAATTTCTTTTTGCATTTAGGTTGAATTTTCTGAAACATGTTTGATTGTTACTGAACCTTATTTTAATTTTACTTCTATCCAAGAGAATATGACTGAAATATTATTTGAAGAATATCAATTTAATTCTATCTTAAGAATAAATGGTAAGAATAATAAATAAGATATTATGATTAATTCTATTTATATTGTGTGATAAATTTTATTTTATTATTATTTCAATATAAGTAGTTCTTGACTTTTAATTGAATTTAGTTCTAACTCTGCTGTCATAAAAATTTACATTTTATGACAGCAGAGATTAGTAGCGAAAAATCCATAAATTTAGGACTATAAATGCCCTAAATTTATGGATTTTTTGCTACTAATATTTACTAGGATAATACATTATCTTAATAAACATAAAGGATCAGGGACTCAAATCCATGAAATTACACTTGCCAAATCACAGAATTTACTAATTATGTTACACTTATGAGTTTTAAAAGTCATAAGTTGAGGACTACCTGGACAATCCTTGACTTGTGGATTGTTCCATGAAACCTTATCTAAGTCAAAAGATATGCTTATTGTATCATATATAGTACTAAAATAGTATCCTAAACTTGTCACAAAGATGCAACATTAAAAATAGTTATATTAAAGAATAAGCAGACAAGTCATGTGGTAAAGCAGTTGCTTACTCATGTTGAGAATCTGGATTCATTTCAGAGTCTCATACCTTCAATTTTTTAGGCAAGATCTGGGTTTAATCTTATCTTGTTAACTTAAACTAACCTAATAAATCCATAACACATGTAAAGTCCCGTGCAAAAAGTTTGTCAGGTTACAGGAATACGCACAAGTTCGGCTATCCAGCAATACGCACAAGTATCAGCACTAATCACTTCAAGAGCAGAACGATGCTGCTGTAACTTGGACAGGCTCCATTCTACAGTTTCCATAACTACAGGGGAGGGAAAGTAATGTGGCAGAACTGAAAATTTGAA
>WUQG02011658.1:0-11838 GCA_011317285.2 Androctonus mauritanicus
AAACTGCCTTGATACCTTATAGCAATGTGTAAACTTAATAAAGCACTAAACAGCAGGTAGGTAAACAACATGAACAAATTTTGTTTACCTACCTGCTGTTTAGTGCTTTATTAAGTTTACACATTAATAGAAAGTAATTGCTCATTCATTTTAACAAAGAATTGCATATTTATTCATCAGTAACAATCAATAAAAAAAGGGAAGAATCCACTATCAGTCAGTTATTGTAAGTTATTTCCAATTGGAGTTTCTTGTATAGCCAATCTAACAAGCATTTCTTTTTGGCTATTATTGGTGATCCCTCACTAAAACATAAATAGAACTTTAATAAAGAGCAAAGCGAAGAGAAAAGAAATTTGCAAAAATATACATGAACATGTTACTATGTGCATTGGATAGAGACCTAAAGATATTGTTTCAATGCTACAAACAAAAAAAACAGATATATAAAATCATTGATATTTGCCTTGCTTAATACTTTCTTTGGATTCTGATCACACTGAGCCAGTATTTCGTAAGTATTGTACTTATATGATAATGGTTCAATTCATGTTTTTTTTTTTTTGTGATTTTTGTAATCACAAAATCACAAAAAATATGAACTGTGATTCATGAATACAGAGTTCACAATGATGTGGAATAACAGAATTCCATATCATTGTGAACTTTGTATTCATAAAACCTAATGTCACCATCTCACCTTTTTTCCCTAGGGTTAAAAAAATCCCTTGTCACCCAAAACCATCTCCATTTCTCTTCTCTCAGTCTGAACATTCACATCCACTAGTCTCTATCAAAATGTATCTGAACATCCTTATTATTAAACTATAAGTTCCCTCTTCATTCAAACACAGTTTATCTCTTTCTACACACCACCAGGTCACAGTTTATCTCAAAATTGTTTCTAAAATTTTACATTTGCCTTTTAGTTTAAGCCTCACTATTCATGCCAACTATCATTTATAAACTCTATCAAATTTTCATTCAAATTGTATATTCAACCATTTACAAATATTATGATATCCAAAAATTTACCAATATCTTGAAAAATAAGCATTCAATTGTAATTCTATAGCATTCATTTCATAAGAGGACTGATGAAGTCACATTAGATGAAATGCATTTCCTCTTTCATATACACCTATTGTTAAATAAAGTTATTTAAAAATAATCTTCTAGCACTCTTATTTCTATGCTCTTTGGCTGAAGCAACAATTGGGTAATTTAAAAAAATCTATCAATATTTAAGGTTTTTCAACTTTATTTACCATGTTTATTATTTTTGATCACTTCTAAATTGTTAGGCTTAATAATCAGAAATTTGTATATGATTTTAGAAAATCTAAAAATGTCAAAGAAAATTGTAATATTAAAGAGCTGGTTTCCATTAGATGTAGTAAAGCATGGACCATTTATCCAGAATGGAGCTTGGTACCAGCAATTTTCTGAATAAGAGGTTTCTCTGGAACTTGGGACTCTACCATTAACTACTTCATACAGCACTACTCGGCAGTTACGGATTAAATAGTGTTCTTTTATTAACTAACTACACTGAACGAGTATGGATGGTTCATACTCGTTCAGTGCAGTTACTTAATAAAAGAATGCTATTTAATCCGTAACTGCCAAGTAGTGTTGTATGAACTAGTTAATATTATAGTAACGATTAGGCAGTAGTTATCTGAGACTTTTATGGATATTGGGACTCTACATCCAAAATCTATTAAAACATTTAAAAATTTTCAAAAAAATAAGTAAATAGTGTCCTCAAAATTCAGGCATTTTAGATTAATTAACATCAGTTATCTTTTTCTGAAAACGAGAATTTAAATTTCCCTTAACATATCAAGCTGAGAATTTTTAATTGTATCCTTATACAATATATGGATACAATTAAAATGCCTGAATTTAATTGAATTTAATGGAAAATACTTTCCATTGGTTTGATATATTTAAATTGTTTTTATATGGTAGCAGGTGATTAATCTGTTAAAACAAAATTTTATCAATGATATAGTTATGAAAATTGTTTACTAAAATTATACTAATGGACATAGTAAAATCACTTTAATAACTCACTACAGCACTTCTTGCAGTATTGGGATACAAAGTAGAACCTGATGATGGCGAATGGCCGAAAACATTCTGTTATAAAGTATAGAATAAAATTAGTATCCCAATACTGCAAGAAGTGCTGTAGTGAGTTATTAAAGTGATATTAGGGAATAGCAGTAACCTACTTCTGAGTTTATCAAAACTAACATTTGTACAGTATAAATCGAAACTAACATTTGTATAGAAAAATCAACAGGTGCCATAATACTCAAATTATTTACATTTTATTTAAAATAAATTAATAATAATTTCAGATAGATATATAACAAAATTTAAAAATAAAGGTGTCAACCTTTATTTTTAAATTTCAATGTATGAAAAAAGTTTATGCCATATCCTCTTCTCTTGTTAATATCAAAACAGTCTTCTTTCTCAATTTAAAGTCACCATTACTGCCACTAATTCCTTCTATCTTAGATTTTTAAAATTTGTTTTCTAAAGAAATTTTCAGAATCAGCTCAATAAAATTTATCATCAATGTTTGCTTTTTACTTTCACTTTATTCCTTATAAAATTTTGTTGTACTGAGTCAAGGAAATGATTTATTGAAAGATTAACAAGACTGATAATTTTTTTCCCATTGTTTATAAATTACTATATATATTAATTAATAATTTTATAATTAAATGTTATATAAAAAGATAATGTATGTATTGTACTGTACAGTATATATAGACCAGGGGTGAGCAAACCATGGCCCTCTTAACTAATAGCCATAATGCCAAAAATTTTATCACTAAATAAAATGAATACAAAAAATATCAAATCTATTCCATACATATCTCAGCAATATAGTTTATGTAATTTCTAGAAAAGTATTAAATAATAATTCATATGGTAAACTGTAGATGTTTTACAGTATTATATTTCTTACAAAAATAGATTCAATTAACCGTTAGCTAGAGTAAATGTCATTACATAAAAATTGGTTGGAAAATAAAATGATTTTATTTGATTTTGAATGTATCAGTTAATCAACTCAATACCTTTTGTAATTTCATGGTGTTTGTATTTAATACTTGTGCAATCTCTTAAACAGATATGTTTCTGTTGTTTCAAATTTAAAATAATTACATTATAATTTTAATATATAATTTAACAGATTTTCGACCCTGCCAAGCTTCTCTGAAAATGGCATTTCACTTCTTTCAGATTGCTGGCATTATTCAAACCAATGATTCATATAATGACTAATGAAAACTGATCTACAAAGAAAATTGACTTAATTTTAACATGTCACCCTTTTATAATATCTTAGTCAACAAATGCATCCCTTAGGAAAAGTTTAGTTAAAGAATAAAAACCTTGTATAACATAAGTACAGCCCTAGTCTATATTTCATTGATACAATATGGTCCTTTCTCCCAAAAGTTTGTCCACCCCTGATATAAACAATGGCATGGTGCAAAAAAATTAAAAATACCTGAATGCTACCTATACATGTATAGAAGAACTATACATGTACAAAGGGAGTCAGAATAAAATATACAGAGTTGTGTGTGACAGCAGTATATGTATGCTTACATATTTCATTGTACTCTCTCTTTCTCTCTCTCCATATGTAGTTTAATAAGTCCATATGTATACATTGTATTGTTGATTGAAGATTTTCATTAAAAATAAGATACTTTTGACATTTTATTTTTAATTTGAAGTTATGAATTTACTAGTTAATAAAATTAATTATATGCAATTATTCAATTAAGCTCAAAGATTATAACAGATGTAATATATTCTAACAAATGTGTAAATTGAGGGTAGATGTAATAATAAACAAATAATAATTACAATATTTTTTTGAAAGTTTCATGATGCCAAATCTATATAAAAAAAGTGAAGATAAGTTACTTAGACCACCTAAAAGTGCATAAATTTATTACATCAATTTACACTTCTGTTTTATTATTATAGATAATTATAATTTTCATTGTAATATATCAAATATAGTATATATATTAAAACTTTCAAATAAAATGAAAGTAATGCAACTTTGAATATGAAAACTACATACTTCTAGAGCTCTCTCTTGTGATTTCATCATACGATATTCTGCATAACGCCTTACATAATCATATACATTTTGACTATTAACCTCTATACTTCCACCACCTGGAATCAGTTCAACACTTCCACCTCCCTAAAATATTAATTTTATCATCAATTATTTAATTTAATAATTATTAATAAAATAATTTAAAAATTTGTTTAGTATTTTTACCTCTTCTGTACAAAGATCAATACAAAAAGTTAGATCAAGTGCAGAAAATATTGTATTTGAGTCTTTTGATTCAGCATCAATTACCACTTGTCTTAGAGATTCATACAAAAGTGGATCAAAAAATGCAAGGTCATGCCAACCTACACGCCTTCCCAGAATATATTTAATGACATGACGATTTAAAAATATTGGACATAATTCATTTTGTAATAAGCACAGTCCAATTACACTATAAAAAATTAAACAATAGTAATTACTATGAGAATTTTTTTTGTAAGAGCAAGAATAATACATAAAATGAATAAAATATATAGTTATAAAAAGTAAGTTAAAATATCAATGTTCATTCAATTAAGCTTCCATTGGTACAGGTAGTTCTTAGTTTATGAATTAGTTCTTAATGAATTTGCAAATTTTTTCAAATATGAAATATCAAAAAAATTGAAAATATGAAAATTAACTGCAAAAAAATAAATGCTAAACATTCATAAATAAGCATTTTGAACTATGTACATAGCTATACAATACATTAAAACTGAGTTTATAGCAGAAACTCCATCACCTATTATGAAAAATCAAAATGGCAGCATGAAAAGCAATGTAGCACATCTTCTGGCTGCCATGGTTTTACCAGCATATGATGCAAATATGTCCATTCCCAGATTGTATTTAGGCAATAGTTCTTCTATATAAAAAGTTTATCTACTTATTTGTCAATAATAATGAAGAATAAAACTTCTCTAACATTTATATGTGACAAATAATTTCATCCTTATAATAATTTGCTTGATTTTAAAGGCCATGTTTTCATTTCTTTAAGACCAGGAATGCATAAATCGCAGCCTTCCATTGATTTGTTGGCAGCTTGCCTCATCATATTATTTTAACAAATCACACAATCAACGAAATATTATTAGTAGTTTTGAACAATGCATTTTCAAATAATATTTTTCTGATGAGAAATATGTTTACAGTGACTGGCCTAATAAAGTTTTTAAATAATAAGGAAAATAATAATAATAATATTTGTAATAATAAACATTTTTTATTTTTACTGTATTTATATCTGTGAAATAGGTAATTTAAAAAAATTGTACACACTCACAAGGTAGCAATGCTGCTTAACTAGAAAATTTAGAATCAATTTTGTGTTTGGCTACTATAAATGTTGAATCTAACATAAAAATGTTGTTAAATCAATGCATTATCACTCACTCAATTAAAAATTCTTTATTTAATTTTCATTACTCTTTTTGCAACATGTAATTAATAAACATGATATGATATATAACTTTTGTGATTTTTTGGTGGTCTTCCTATAAGTCACAGTGAATCTATGCAGCCATTGATCTTAACAAGTCTGTGCATCCCTGCTTTAGACAAATAAATCATTGTTTTATCATAAACTATTGAATTTGTCAATTTTTACTAAATTTACAAATTTCATTATTGAGAATGGAACTCCCATTTTTAATATTATGTCTATGGAAAAGTGATTCTTGGTGTATAAGTTCTTAGATTGTGAATTCACTCCAAAAATGAATTAATTCATAAAATCAAGAACTACCTGTATTTACTGTAGTATATTATGATGGAATCAGTGATTTGCATTTTGAAAATCATTGATTTATATGAATAATTTTATTCGTTATTCAAATGAAAACTGTAAAAGTTTAAAAATACATTATTATAGTAGTTTAAAATAAACAATTTAATTTATTTTATTTAATTCAATAATTATAAATAAAAAGCAACTTCTAATTGAATGAATTAATCTCCTAAGTTGGCAATTAATTTATTTTCTCTCTTTAGCATTGAATTTTTCTCTGAAATAGCTTAAAATAATCGTTAAAGCTAAAAATTAATGACTGATAGGCAATAAATACTATCAAAAACAAAAGAATTAACTATTATTACCAGTCATATTATATACAGTAGAATTAACAATTTTCTGGTTATACAATGGTATGTTGCAATTTGATGTCCTGCAATTCAACAATCGAATTTTGTGGGAAGGCATATGCACATGCATGGAATTGTGTGATGTCATTTGTTATTTGTATAGTTATTTGTCAGTTCTTGTTGGGCTGCTTTAGTATTCATTTGTGTTGTTTGTTTTAATTTTCAATTCTGCATTTTTCAGAAAGTAAAAAAACTTTGTGCATTCATAATTACAGATAAGAGTACAGCATTCTAGAACAACTTGGCAATGTTTTGCAACAGAGAGAAGATTATGGGTGCTAGAGTATCTGCTGGAGCAATAAGATCTTTAATCAATGAAGAGATGGAAAAGTTGCTTCTTATTTGGATTACATAAAAGGCAGATGAGGGGAGATCCAGTAACTCAGGCAATGATCTGTGAGAAGGCTAGATTAATTTTCGAAGAACTGCAGAAGAAAACTCCAGGACATACCTAAGATCAAACTAAACTTTCAGAAGTTGAAGTATTTCATATCCAAAATTTAAATTTTTTAGCATCACAATATTTCAGTAAACAATTATTTTTGATATTTCTTATTATTGAAAATTAATTTTATATATTGTATCTTCAAAAAATGCATCAAAGAGGATTCAAATATCTGGAGAAAGATTTTAATTAAATATAACTGAAACAGACAAACTTTTTGAATGATAATATGCTTGTATAAACCACAATGTTAAACAAGATCAAAAACAAGCACTTCTAGAGCAAAAAATATGCATAAACAATCCTTTATTTAAGGCTGTAAAATGTTTTTGATACTGACATATCCTCTTCAGTACAAATCAGAATTGTGAACTAAATACTTTATATAAAACAGAATTTTTTGGATGAAACAAACACTCAGTTTAGAAAACCGAGTTTCTGTTTATGTAAAGTGTTCAGTTTGCAATTCTTATGTTTACAGTCAAATATCCTAAACCAAATTAACCCCTTTTGTAATAATTTAGAATTAAATTTCAACTTTAATTCTAAGTTAAATTAATAACTGTAATTTTAATTTACTAATTCAACAGATGTTGGCACTATAATCTTGATTAAAAAAAATAATTATTGAATTATTGTTTAATTCTAAATTATTATGCTTGAGGTTAATTTACATTAAGATACTTGATTTATAGATATTCCCTTAATTAATTTCAATTAGAGTATATTATTTGACATTTTACAGCTTTAAATAAAGGATTGGTTTATATATATTTCCTGCTCTAGAAGTATTTTTTTTTTTTGTTTTTAGTCCTGTTTATAATTGGAATATATTTGATCTGAAGTGACTGTGTCTGAAAAATAGAGAAAACATTTTGCTAAATTTTCAATCATCTATAAAGTGAAAAAACTCGTCCAATTAAATATTCTGTAAGGGCTGATTCAATAAATTTAAGGATTGAATAAATCTGATCATAAGGCATTGAATCAATAAGAGAAATTGCACTGTCTGTTTAAGAAACTGGAGATAAATATTATGCTGACTCAAATTTAAATTAACTTTTTCCTAAATTCTATTTTTTAAAATCAAACTATTATAGAATTAAACTCTTAAAAGAATCTATAAATTACATATTTCAGCTCATGAGTCTTAATATATTAAAGGCATCACATTTATTTCATAGTCTATTCATTTAATTCCCTCAAGAAAAGTTCAAAGTTAAGAGCTAGACATACTGATAATTCTTATTGTAATTTAATACAAAATATAATTACCAAAATGTAAATATAATAAAATCTATGATTATCTAAGAAATAATGTAGCAAGGTATCTTAATGCAAAAACAAATACATTATTTGGGATATTCTGATTTAAGAAACATGATGTTATAGAATGTGCATAATGGGGTAAGATGATTAAATACACTATTTTATGACCTATCTTGACAAACTATATTAATTTTTCAATCTATATTAGACATAATTTATAGCCTAAATATAAAAATAATAAAATAAAAATAAAGAATTCACAATATGTTTATTTGTTTTAAATGATACAAGTTTATTGGAGTACTTGTAACTCAAATAATTAAAAGGTTATTTTAATATTTTCAATACATTACAAGGAATTACAATTGTAATTCCTTTTAAGGTCTAATGTATTGAAATTATTAAAAAAAAATTATTTCTTACAATGATAATTTTATAATAAGTTATACTGATTAGATTTATATTTGAATTACTATCTTTAATTGGGATTTATCAATTGAACTGTCTTATCCACCCATTGGAAAAAATGATCAACTGATATGATGTTTTTTTTAATATCCTTAATCTTATTGTTGAATAATGATTTCAATATGTAAATGTTTCACTGACTGTTCATTTACAACTGTATTTTCTTTAATAAAATTTGTAATTTTTTTGCATAAGATATTATAAGCAAAATCTTAAAAAGTGATCCTTCTTGCTCCACTTTATAAGATAATCTAAACTCACAATCTACAACATATGCTATTATAGTTGCTCCTCAAGTTACAAACATCCAGGTTAAGAACTATGAGTATTTAGAAATATGCCATTTTATTTTCAAATTTCAAAAACTCCTCAAGAATTTTAAATATGATAGCAGAATGATCTAATAATAAATATAATGCAAAACTACACACTTGCTTAACATATTACAATTGTACTTCAATATGGTGGAAATTACATAAAAAAAAACATTGTTTTATAATCATTTTTAATTCAAATCTCTGAAATAAGAAACTTTTAATTGATTCAATTACAAAATATATGCAGTGGTTTCAGTATTTCTGGATAACGTGTTACAATGGTTTCCGAGTTGTGAACAAAACTTGCATATAAATTAAGACTGCAACATGAGGAGTCCTATATTTACTAGCATTTCTATAATAGATAATAATTAAAAATTAAATAAATTTCATTTAAGTTTAGCACTCACACATATGATTTTCTAGAACTAAATTTTTATTATAACCTGTAATTCTATTTCTCTGTGTTAATCATTTCAATTGCAATCATTTTATTCATTTGCAATTTTAAGAAACTAATTCATAATTCAAACTGAGTATTCTAATAATAAAGATAACACATAATATAAATAAATCACAAGAAATTAAAAAAATTAATTTTAAATGTTCATTTTTTTAATTTTTCACAACAAAAAGATAAATAAATCTTCAACAATTTAACGTAAAAAAAATAAAAAACAAATTAATAAAAACAATAAATTTTCTACTAACCGACCAACATTACGAAAAGCATTTAGCCTTTCTGAAGTAGATTTTCCTTGGCGAGGAGAATAAAAGCCTCTTTTTCCTGGTTGATAAAAAAGTGGAGTGTTATCTTCCATATCATCGTCGTCTTCTGCATCACTTCGACGTGTAGAACTGTTTCTACGTGACCGATCTACTAAATTGAAGACATCCAAATCTAATAATGCTTCAGAACTTGTTTCTCTATAAAAACAGTAAAGTGTAAGTATAATTGCATTAATACTTTTTAATAATGATACAAACATTTCTGTTTTTAGCAGATTAGCTGATTGAATTTTTTTTATTAAAACTGAATTTTAATTTCAAATTGAAAATTTCAAGAATTTCAAAATTCTAATTAAAAAATTATCATAAATAAAACACAAAATATATTTTCAAATTCTGAAAAAATTTTTTTAAAACAAAATTTTTGCAATTATTAATATCCAAATCAACTAATTAGAGATGACTAAATACTTTGCAGAGAAATATCGTAATTGAAACCAAGCCTACAATAAAAATGTTTGTATTTTTATCATTAATATCTAAATTTAAAATATAGTGCTCCCCAGATATAAAGCTATCATTTATAGTGCAGATTTGGATATACTGCAGGTTTTTCTTTGATTTCTGTCCCTTTAAGTCTGAGAAAAATTTAATACATAATTGAAGTCTTCCCACCTTACTAACTTTTTGTTGCTATCTTTCACCAATAACAAAATCAAAACTAACAATATTTCCAGAACTATCATCATCATATATATATTAGTAGCAAAACATAGTTGGCTGGATGGATTTGTGGATATTCCTTTATACAGTTGAACCACTGTACCAATTCTTATAAACAGAGTATCATTAGAAAGATCTAATTCCTTAGATTTCTGCAACAGTCAAAATTTTTTATTGTTATTAATAATTTAAAAATAAAGAAATAAAAATTAAATTAAAATTTTAATTCCTCTAAAATAACAAAATCTGCAGATGTTGAACCTAATAACAGTTGCCATCTAATGATTCACTATATGGGTTCATAGAAAACTTTTGTAAGTGATACTTCAAGATTATTAGATAAAATCACAAATTTCTGCTTATTTATATAAGCAAGTAATACCTAAATAAAATAATAAAAATTTGAATTCATATTAATAATTTTGATATTTTGAAATTTATATATTTTATTATCTTTGAAAAAAACTTTTATGTCACAATTCATCAAATCCAGATAAAAATGATATTTTTTTAAATTTTTCATATAATTCTAAAATTTGCAGTTGCTTTTAGCATAAATATAGGATGTAAACAAACTGTGTAATGTAAAGATAATTATTAGCTATTCACACCATTTCATATCAACTTCACATTTGATATTCTTTAATAATCAGCGTCTAAATTTATCATACCTCAGTCCTCATATCTGCATGGACAGAAGACTCAATTAAATATAAAAAGTCAGTATTTTGAGCATATTTTTAAGAATCTGGAAAATCACTGTTCTACAACCTAAAGCAGGATGGAAGAGTCTAATTATATAAATTTCACAAGAGAGGAGGCCTAGGTACACATATAAATTCATGAAATTCATTTATGATGCTGCTATGAAATTGAATAGAGAACCAACAGCATTGAACAGGACTGGTAGTAATGTGGCAAACAGCAAGACAGGAGGTTCATGCTAATGTTGTTCAAAGGAGCTGCAATAGGTACAATTGAGAAAATAGCCAGTTCAACTAAGACAAAATTAGCCTGTAAGAGATACAAGACTATCTTTGAGGTTCTAAGAAATAGTAAAGAAAATATCGATGTGCATTGGGAACTGCAGTTTACACTGTTCCTTGCAATAATTGCACTCTCAATTGTAAAGAGAATTATATAAGAGTGACTAAATAGAATCTAGCTGATATATTAACCAAACACCAAGAAGATATAAATATCATGGGTTAAACCCCAGATATACAATATCATGGGTTAAACTACTTGCTTTCATATAACTTAGTTCTCAAAAAATAGCACTATATGCAAGTAACTGTTTTATTCTGTAAAATGTTTTCGGACCCAAGTTTGGTCTGAAACTTGGGCCCAAAAACGCTTTACAGAATAAAACAGTTACTTGCATATAGTGCTATTTTTGAAAACTAAGATATAAAGAGAGTAAAAGACAAAACTACATTTGTGAAACAGGATACCATATGATCTAAAAATCAATTGGAATGAAGCAAAGACATATAATATTTTTTATAATATAAAGCAGGGGTGGCCAACCCCGCGCCCGCGGGCGCAAGTGCGCCCGTAAGAGATTTATAATGCGCCCACGACATGATTCC
>WUQG02011669.1:0-32359 GCA_011317285.2 Androctonus mauritanicus
AAACCCCCTTCAAAAAAAAAAAAAAAAAATTGTAGTAGATCAATGTTGCTTGTTAGCTGAAGTTCTGGCCTATGTTTAGTAGATTTATTAATCAATTTAATTAATAACCCATAAAGTAATTATTAATTAGGGAAAAAATGTTAAATATTAAAAACAATCTTTATAAATTTTTGTTTTTTTTTTATTTTTCATCTATAGTTAAGTAATAATATTTAGTGCAGTATAAACTACAATAGATAAAAATTCATATTATATATATTGTTTTTCAATATTTATTTCTGTTTAAAAGAATTAAATAATACAAGAAGAAAATTAATAAAACTGTAGATTTCAAGTTAAAAATAATTCGCAACAGAGGAATATAATACACAGCATAGCTTATAAGACATATAAATTGGACAAATTTATAAATAATTTTGATATAAAATTAAATATAGTTGTTAAACATGAAAATTAATTATACTCAGCTATAAATATTCTTTTACTGTGAGTAATATATGTATCTTTTAATTAATGTTTTTAGTTTTAAAACGTCAAAATATGCCGATTTAATAGTGAAATTATCAAGTTTTCCTATTAAACATCAGAATGTCAAGCAGAGAAAGATAAATATCAGAATGTCAAACTGTGGATCTACAAATACTTTCTTAATAAATCAGACTTGTGGACTAAAATAAAATAACAATAACTAAATCATTTGTTGTGAATGAGACTGCAAGAATTGCAAAGTCCTTTGGACTATGTTGATTTGGTTCATATCTATGTCTGGATATTTCTGAAGCTAAGTAATTTATCCAGTAAATTATGTCTATGTTCGTATAATTAGTTCACATTACTTTAAGTAACTTGTTAATTATTTTTGTTAAATGAGAGAAAATATTTAAATGCTTAATTAAGCAACAAACTTACGCTATGCATTTATAAATATGCCTTAGAGAGACTGAATATTTAAGTTAATTTTCACGTTTATTACCTGAGAGTTTTACTTAATATCTTTCGGTAAATCGATTCGAATTTATTTATTGTGTTTTCGATACGTATTAGATATTAATAATTAAAATCTGTTATTTTTTAAAGTATTAATTATGTATTGAAAGCTATCGATCTAAACTACTTCTACTTATTAATATTAAAGTTATAATTAAAATAATTATCCTTAAAAATTTGTTTAAATAAGATTTAATTAAGAGTTGTAATAAATTTATTCATGTGGAAAACCACTAATAAGATATATTATTTTGTATGCTTTTATTCTTTTTAATATTAAAGTAACACTTATCAAAATCGATAGAATATATTTCAAATACCCATCTTTTATAAGTATTTAATTTTTATAACATATAACTTGAATAATGAAATATCAAATAGAAAGAATATATAAACAATAACATAAGATGCCACAAAAAAGTTCAATATAATTTATATAATAGATACTCCTGTAATTTATGATTTAAAGAGTCACTCTTTAAGTGAATTTCTTTCTTATGAGTTCAGGCTTTTAGCTCTTAGCTATACTAAAAGAAAATATCTGTTTATTATTCTGATGGAATTATGGATTTTTTTAAAACATAAACATCAGATATCTCAGAAATTTCATTTTGCAGTATAGCATGCAATCGCCGTAAGCCATTGATATGATTTCTAGCGAAAAATTTATTTTGGAAACAAAATATTTTCTATTACTAGATTACTTGTATAACATCACGTTGAATCACAATACTAACAATATAGCAACATAATATGAATTATTTTAATCATTCTTATATCTAATTTTATCGATTTTGTGGCAAATTTAATGACAAAAGTACACTAGATAAATTTTAACACTTAGGTCTTTAAAAGTATTGATAATGAACCAACATATGATATCCTAAAAGTATATAATTTGCTCTTATGAGGATATAATGTATGTTTTTATGCCACATTATAATTATTATTAATATAAATTTTATATTTATTTTATAAATATTTTGTATTCATTCAATTATAACTGAGGCTTTCGAATTAAAAATATCTATTTTTAATTTGCAGTTATATTTATTGAATTTTGAATATTCATACTGTAATATTAATTTACATCTATGAATTAAGATTACAGTATTTGAGTAAAAGTTAATATGAATTCTTCAATTTGAATAAATATACAGTAAATCGAGAATGATACTTAAAGATGACTACTTTCTCTAAATGGTACAAAATATGCCCTTGATTAAAACTTCTCTATAACATATTTAGTTCTATATTACTAAAAATGTTTGCTAATTTGAAATTTTTGGGTATTATTGTTCATTTTTAAATCATCACGATCCCAAATTTTGAACAATCTTTATTTTTTCTTATCATAACAGTGTTCTTTCTTAAGTTTTCTTGGAATTTTATAAGTTCATTATGATTACTATAATTAATTTCATCTTATAATTATCTTGAATTTTTATTATTTTTGCTTTTCTTCTTTTATTTAAGTGGCGTGTTTTCCTAACTAGTTTTCTTTAATGAACCAAGACGTCTTCATATAAATTTGTGTTATTTGGATTACTATACTGTATTTTCTATTAGCTTTCTGAGCTTATACATTAAAAACTTTGTTACTTTCCCGCTTGCATTGCAATCAAGTATATAACGTAAAAGTCATATATTTTCTTTAAAATCTTTTGTGGAAATGTTTTGGGATTTAAACTTTCAGAAGCAAAACCACATAGAGCCAACATTTTTTCGACTATATATCTGATTTAAATGCATTGTAAAGAAGTCAATTCTCATAAATAGATTCCAGTTATGAAGAAATGTCAAAATAAAAGACAATATATGAAAAGTTTAGGCCCTTAAATGCAGTATTGTGGCGCCATCTGGTTTTAAATAATTCAATAAGTAGAAGAAATGTCACTAGCTTAAAAATGATTTTAAAATATTGGTCACGAAATAATTCCAGTGTACTCAACCATTTAGATAATTATAAACTAGAAATTTAAAGTATGTTTTTAATATAAAATGAAAACAGGTCGTATGAATCATAACTATCATTATTCTTGAAAAATATATATAATTATCTGGAAAACTAAAAATTTTAATGTATAAAACTGAATAATTCCTTTATATAAATCTGATTAGATAGCAATTACGTTTTCATAGTTTATTATTATTTTATGTTTTTGAACGTTATATTGCAGCTATTCTTCTAGGTTATATAAAATTAATATTTTTTCGACTCGTAAAAATTCAATATAAGAGAATATATATATATTTTTTATATTGTAGAAATACTATTATAATCTGGTAACAAAAACACAGCAAAACCAAAGCAGCTCTCTCTCTCTATTCCGTGTTATCTTTTTTTTTTATTTTTATTCTCTGTCTGCAAATGTTCACATTTTCGCATTTATAAACATTTTTAAGAACTGTGCTATCAACTCGCGCTTTCTTCACACTTGCATATCATATTTTACATTATATGCGGATTAGAAGACTTTAAAACTTTTGTTATAATTTACTATATGATCTGTTTATTTTATATATAAATCCAGTTATATAGACGGATCTAAACTCAATTTTATAGCTTTTTCGGAAGCTGTGAGAAGGATTTGGCTTATCTCCGAACTTACAGCTACCTTATTGTTAATTTTCTTTTCCACAGCACAAAGTGTTCTCTTTGACATTTATAATTCTTACATTTCCACTTTAGTATTAAATTTCGTAAGTTGTTGAATAATTAAGTATCTGTCAATCTTCTTCATATTTTTTAACGTCTCATGTTCTGATTAATTTCTTTACTAATCATATATTTTTATGTTACACTTGCTGCTGCCAGTGAAGAGCCGAAAAAATAAGATAAAAACGTTGACAACTGTTAACTGCATTAAATTAAATTATAAGCTTAACAAAATCAATTAGTAAAATTCTCAATTTTTCTAATTGTATAACTACATTTGCTGTTTTATTTCTAATGCAAAAAGCGTCGGAATGAAACAATTTTGCTAATGTAAATTGTTAATACAGCAATTCGATTAGGCGTTAATATCGAATACTAAAATTCCTTACCTTATTAGCTAAATTAAATTAGAATGGCATCGCTGAACAAACCGGCAGGATATTCTAGAGATAAATAGATATTCTGCACTAATTTGTTTAAAATTTACGTTGGTTTTGTAACTGTTCTTCTTATTGGCTTATATTTAGAATGGGAATAAATTTCGGCCTATCACGCGATTAAATATAATTCCCACTTTATCAATGTATGTAGTTTTAGTTTAGTCGTTTCGCTTTGTAATGTGGGATTTTATTCCGGTTCGCAGATTCGATTAAACAAAATTAATATTCTTTCGAACGTGTTTCTCTTACCGGGAAAGCGTTTATAAGGCCTTTAGGCGAGAATTCAAAGAATGAAAACAAATTCCCTCTTTTCATTCATCTTACTTTTCGTCCGGGAACGTGTGAAGTACGACAACTTTGAAACAATTCGGGTGAATAAAATTCGTGTTCAACTAAGCGAATGCTTATCTCAGGTGATTTTCGTAACTTTCTAACATTATTCCTATCTCTACTAAGAAAATTTAAAGATAACAAACGGGTATTTTTGGATTAAACGCATAATAAATTCAGATCAAAGTGTCGATTTAGATAAATGCTCTATCGATTTGAAAGCTAATCAGCGCAATGTGCATTAATACTACATAAGTAAGTACAGGTACACGTAATCCATCAAATTTCTTTTTTCTTCTTGTTGATTGATTAATTGAATTCTGTCGTTTTGCTTTCGGGTATAATAGCCAGCATGCGAAAATAGCTATGGTAGCGGTTTTCACTAAAAAAATTCAGTTAAGTACTAATAAAATATTTCAGATTTAGTAAATAAATTTTCAATGTAAATAAATGTAACTAAAGCGAATTCATCTGGTCAATATATAATGATTTATTTTTCTTTTATTTTTTTATATTAAGTCGAATAAATTTAGATCTTGATTAAACGGAAATATATTTTATATAAAAACATATAAAATTTTTTTCGTTTAATTTTCATCTTATATATATATATAGGCCTACAAATAAATTTAAGTATAAAAAATGCATCCAATTATTTTTCTCATCCTAAATGTCTTCACTTAGCTAACAAGTTCTGTTAAAAATAAATTATCTGTGTGGAAATTATTTTTGTTGTTGTCTTTCTTCTCTCGAGGGTAGAATTCGATTGTTTAAAACAAAATTATATCTTGATCTATTTTAAGCGAAGGTGATTCTGAAATTCAGAAATATAATGAAAATAAATAATTTGCTTAAATTCTAAAAGGAATTTCATGTTGGTTATCATTTTTAAGTAAGATAAAAGCTATCAGCTTAAGATTTTCTACGATCGAACTAGTCCTGCTAAAATACATATTGTATGCTCAAATATCTATATATATATATATATGCATATATATTAATATATATAAGCATTAGATGATCAAAAAGGGAATTTTTATAATTAGTAATAATTTTTTTCAGTTGATTGTTGATGTCTCAGTTCAGTTCTACTTGAATTGACGTATCAACAATGATAAATAAAACTTTATCAATTTTCTTTGAATATTTATTACTTTTTATTCATTTTTAATCAATATATATATATTATAAAATTAAAAATAATTAAATGTAAATAATTATATTTAATTTATGCAAATTATATATATATATATATTTTGCTATGAATGAATCTGCTGAATTTAGAGGAATAACGTGTATATTAATGCACGTTATTCCTCTAAATTCAGGCAAGTAATAAACTCATATATAAAATTCATTGCAAAATATATTAGATACATTTAAAAATAAAAATATCACACGATATATGCGATTTTTTAAAAATCTCACTCTTACTAGCTAAAAGTGTAAATTATATACAAAAGATCGTTGTAGGAAAAATTCTGTTATTAAAGTAATTTTCTTGCTTACAAAAAGGAATTAACAATCACATCCACGAGGAGAAATTGTTATTTTCAAGGTTATAATCATCATAAATACAATAATAGTTTTCATGGCTTCTTAAGTGGTGTTCCTCATTAGTTTTAAGAGCATATCTATATAAACTAACGCTTGCGAGATCACTAAACACTTAAAACTATGTAGATCTTTCATCACTACTTGAAAAGTTTTTAATAAGGTAATTAATTAACGCGCATTTTCAAGTTTTTAATCCAGTTAAACTTCAGATTTCCGGAACGATGATTTTGTCAAGAACATTACTTGAATGCAGGAATAAATGCCCGGAGCGTGAAGGATGCTCCATTAAAAACACCATCACGGTTTCTAAATTTTTTTTCCAAAGTAACAAATGCGCTTGACATTTTAAAAAACGCACTTCATTCGTTTGTAGTTATCTGCTCGATTCTACATCATTTTTTCTATAATTCGCCATGATAATTATTAAATGTTCCGACTGACACGCCATTAATTAATCCAACTCGCTGGTGAATTGTGTTTAATATGCTAAAAATAGCGGTTCATTTCATGTTTGAATTTTCTAGAGATAGGTAAGTAATCATCTGCTTTGTGTCGCAGTCAGACATAACAACTTGTCTCTGAGTTATAGTTTAATAAAGCAACTTATTGTGTTACTTTCTGCTACAGCAACCTTAAACTTATACTGCCCAAGAGATAACGAACGTGACAAGTGGAAACTTATCCGACTATCCTACAAATTATCGCTAATAAAATAAATCTCCTAAGATAACATGTTTGGGATAACATGTTTGGGATAACTTGGCTCTAGTATAACGCTCACGTTTACTCCCTCTACCATTCAGTCAAATAAAAATATATTGAACTTGAGACTAGATAGCAGTTTTTCATTAAGTTTGAGAAACTTCAAATATAAAACAAAAAGGAAGAAGAAAGAAAGAGAGAGAGAGAGCTTGATTATTCATTGAAACACGTTCAAGAAAGGCGAGGAATACAAGGAAAAGGAGGTACTGAGTTGTCCAACCATCTGTACAGTGTTTCATGTATAATGTAAATCTGAATTTTTATCTTTATAGTTGTTCGTCCCAACAGCTGTAATCTCCGCAATATTTTCTTCTAATATCTACAGTCTGTTGGAATTTCTGCCATTTAAATCAATTCTCGAGACAATTTTGCAGAAAAATGCCAAAAATGTTAAATATCGCCCAGTGTCTAAAACCATTACATGGAGCAACACATTTTATACAGCATTTTTAAATCGAGTGTATAACAAGAGGAATTTAAGATATTTAAGACGTATAAACTGCAAATTATTTATATTTTCTAACGAAATTTATTCGGAAAAATTACAAATTCATTAAAATTTTTTATTTTTATAACATCGGCTGCACTTTAAATTTTATCTTGATTTAATTTAAAAAGTTTAAAATTAATCAATTAATTAAATTCAATTAAAATATTAAAAACTTTATTTAATTAATTTATAAATTTCTAAAGATCCCGAACCGCATTAGACAGATTGTTTTTAATTATTAACTAATATCTTAAGGCCTAAATTCCTTCGATGACTTCAAGAAAATAAGTAAAACTTTAAATGAAAGCATAATAAATAAGTTAAAATAAACGCAAAAATTTAATTAATTGATCAACATTTATAAATTCTATAATGATTACGTGATCGTTTTTCTAATGGCGGGACAGAAATGTTGATATTCCTAGATTAAAAGGTTGAATATCCGTTCCCAAAAATCCAACCGTCTAATAGGTAAAGATAATTATAGTATTTTCCATGTTTCAATCTATCATTGCTCCATAAATTGACGCATTGTGTGATTTTTGTCATCAAAAAAACTTTCTAAAAAGAATCTGCATTGACTTCTAGCTTTGGAAGAAGCCGAACAATTCCCGTTGCAGATGTAATTACAATTACAGGGCGTTGCCTGTCTAGATCATAAAGTATTAAAGATTGTGGTCTTTCTTCTCACCACATTGATCTAATTCTAGCGAAGGAAGGTCCTCTGAGCCGTAAAATTGTCGGTTGGCTTCTATTTAACGATTTATTTCCTTCGGCTTTATCCCTACGTTCATATTGATGAAGGGTCGTCTATGTCGATAGTTGCGATACCGCATAGGTTAGGTCCTAGTAAATATTGGCTATACGAGGATTCAAAGATGATAGAAATACATTAGGACAAATCTATAGGGAAGATTCGGTTGTAAAAAATAGGTTCAACACGCCAGATGACCCATCTCCAACATATCTTGCGTATTTATATAAAAGCAACTGGAGGATTTTACCTCCATCTTTTTGATTTCCTATATAAATTTGAAGGGGAAAATATTGTATTTTATAAACTGTGTTTTTCTACAAATTTTTAAAAAAATTATCTCGAAAGCTGTGATGCGTAAAATAATTTTTTTTTTTTACTCGGATTCGTCGTAAACTTAACAGTAAAATGTTTCGATAAGAAAAGTTTCGTAGATTGATGTCGTTATAGATTAATGAATAAAATCTATGCGATTATTTTAGCGTTAATGTCACCGTTGAAAATTTTAACGCTTTTCTTGTCGCTGTAAACCTGTACACTAAAGAGGAACTTTCTAGATATCTATAGAAGCGAAACAACGTTAAGAAGAATCGATTTATCAAAAAATTGATTAAATTAAACACTTTACTAAAGCGATAATTTTGAAAATAGAAACAGTTGGAGGCCAAGATGCTATAGAACAAGTCTCGATTGAGCCTTTATTCTCCCTGGTGACCGAACTAAATTGAAGAGCAAGGAAGCGTGAGAACATCTGTCACTCGCGACTCTGTTCCAATCCTGTATCACGTGATAGCTTTTGTCGTGGAGCCTTTCTTCCATTGAGAGACAAGTATTTTCTGATACTGAATGTTCTTCCTACTCATTCATAATACTGTACGAAAAATTATTTTTATCTGGCATCTCTATTTTGATTTAAAATTTTCTTGCCAAATCTTTGATTCAATCTAAAACGAATTTCAAAAATTTATATTTTTGACATACTGCACATAAAAGTTTCTATAAAAAGATCTAAATTTAAAAAATTTAAAGCTGTATCCGAATCTAATTAATAAAATATGAATTGGATTAATTTATTTTGAAAAAATCAATAATTTTAATCCAATATTTAGATGTTTCTACTTGAATAATAATAATCATCTAAAAATTTTATTTTTCATTTAAAATATAGCATCGCAATTTTTGTCCTAAATGAAAAAGAGATTAGAAACGATCTAAAAGTTTTAGAAAGTGAAATTTCTAAGTAAAAATCGATTTTTATATATATATAAACCAACTTCAAAAATCATTCCAAAAATGACTCTTATGTTTCCATGGAGACAATATTATTTGAAGATTTTCACAATAAAAAAGGAAAAGGAAAAAAGTCATTGTCATCAATCGTGATCTTTCCAAACTTGGTAAGTTATAAGAGTTGGGATTACAGATCAAAATATCAAAGAACTCTACCGATAAAGAACTTCCAGATTGAATGTATTAATTTTTCATTTTCTACAGATTGTTGTCGTCGTCAAAATAATTCATTTTCTGTTATTTATTAATCGATATGGCATTATTTTTAGAAGAGAAGTAGCAAGCGCGCAATCGAATCTTTTCTTCCGCAATCTAATCTAACTGCTTTGACCCATTAACACAATCAGATGCCGATAACTTATCTAAATGGGTTCGATTATCTTAATCCCAATTAATCCTGTTATTCGTTAATTAAATGAATTAAAATAGCCAAATTCGTATTGTTTGCAACCGGATCATTTAAAATTTTAGCCATAAAATAAAAATTACCGTTATTAATACAGTTTATCTATCTTATGAGTTCGGTTATAAAGTGAAATATAATGGTTCAGTAAGAATTTCTTTTTAAATAAATGAATGGATTTCACTAAAGCAATATATTAGATTTAAGAACATCTAGTTAGGCTGTTTTAATCTGATATGCTTTTGCTTCGAGATATAGTGGAATGATGATTTTTCTCCTCTATAAATGTGACAATAATCATTTATAATGGAGATTTATTTCATAGTTAAATCAATATAAATGCTTAAAAAATTTCTTAACAATTTCTAGCAGTTATCATTCAGAAATTGCTCTTTTGATGCGGTTTACGATCAACACATCATCTTTTCTATATTTTATTTTGACGCGTTTTCAGCTCTTTGGTGAAAAGTTGTCAAATAACCAAATGCGAAAATGTCCAGTAAATTTTCCAGCATGTTTACGTGAACTTTTTTTTTCTACGAAACTATTCTAGAAGTTTTCGTTGAAAGTTACTTACCCCGAGACTCGTACTCAGGCAATCAAGTTACCATAGTTACAGCTGCACCAATTTCTATTCTGCTATTCTGGGACCAGGTGCTTTCTGCCAATCAATAGATCTATCTCCAAGGATCGAAATCGTTCATCTATTAAACTGGATATCCTCCTCTACTTTACAATGGTAACTATTTTACTTTCGAACATTTTCATCTGTTAACCTCGATGCAATAGTGATCTTTTTCTCCTATTATCCCTTACACGTTTTAAGAATTATCGCTGTAAGTCATCTGTCGGGAAAGCAGATTTACTTCGTCCTCTGTGACTTATTACAGGCACTTTTTAGTTATTTTATTGTTATAATAATCCGTTAGACAAGTTATAAAAATAAACTCTCTCTATATATTGATCCATAAAAATGCTGACATTTATAATTTATCACGATTATTCCTCTCTATAACTTTTAAACTTATAATAATAGAAATTAATAGTGATAAATTTTTTTTTTTTGTGTTGTGTATACAAAATTAGAAAATATAATAACGTAGCCTCCAGTTACATAAGCACTTAAAAGGCTAAATTATGAACTCCATAATTCTCTTCCGTAATTATAAAGGCTTTTCGGCGATAATTATAACCCTTAATTACCATTTTAGTAGTTTTCGAAGTGCAGGCAGTCTCTAAACATTACAAGGAATATAAATTTCAGTCCCATGAAGATAGAAAATGTTCAGACTTTTACAATTATTAAGTTTAATAATTTTCTTTCTTTTAGTTCCGTTAGTTATCTTTTCCGTAAATCTATCATTATTTCTGAGCATTCTTAACAAACTAGACATAATTTGCTTTTTCCCCTCCTTTTAATTCAGCGCCAAGTTACACCAGATAAAGAACCTAAAAATTCCGCAATCCTCAGCCATAAATTATTCCGGAAATAGAAAAATCTGTCACATTTTATTAATTTTTTCCTTATTTTTCCTGTCAAGAACGACGTTAGAAAAATTATTAAATCGAATTCCAAGAGAGTCTAAATTTTGCAACTTGTGTTGTTTCCAACCACGTGACCTCATAAACATGTCTTCCGTTTCTCTTAATTAGAGCTCTGGCTGCTATGGGGCGTCCACTTCCGATATTTCCTGGAAGTCATCTGACTGTGAATTATTCCCATCGTAAAGTTGGGTACTGTACCTGCTAAACTCATCTTACTTTCTGGTATGCGTAATAAAACTGGCTTCGGATAGTTTGTGTAGTTTCTGAATGCTCGTATAAAGGTCGAAGAGTTTAGCAGCCTTAAGTCTGATAAAATTAACAATATTTTTTTATTAGTTTTAAAATTTTCATTAGTACTTTCCATGGTTAAGTAACTTGTTTAGAATAACTACTTATTTGTTTGATGGAGCAGTTCATGTTATCTTTAGTAAAAACAACGAAAATTCTATCAAATTTTGGCACTATATCCAAGCGAAGATTCAGTGACATTTTTATTAGTTTTTTCACGGTTGGATCGGATCAGTTCACGCTTTTGATAAATTAAGTAATAATATCTAAACTTTCGTCGAGGTAAATGTTAGAAACATAATGTTTATCGGATTTTGCAACAGTTTTCTAGCTAACACATCAAAGTAAAAGAAAAAAAAAAAAAACAGTTATTTGAACAGAACATTCTTTCATTGCTCTCTCGTTACGGCTTGGCCATCGAAGCCAATGACCTATGCACGTCTTGTATAGGAAAAAAAAAGAATCTCTTATTACATTACACTGAAGACAAAAATGGCCATCGAATCATGAAAGTTTTAAATTACTCCTGTTACAAAAAGATTCGTTTAGAAAAAGCATTTTGGAAATTACACATCTCCAACTGGTACGAATACGTGGAAGTATAAGTTTCGTCAATTTCTTTTTTATTTTAATCCTTTCAGAATTATGATTTATAGTTGATGTTTTTATTTTTAACTTCTTTATAAACTCTTTCCGGAATCAATTCGTAGAAATTAGTCTATCGATTTTAACGATTTTCGTTTCTCTTATCTTCAGGAGAAAATGCTGCGCGTAGAATCGAATGTTATTATAAATCGCTCTAGGTTATCATCATTCGGTAGAGCAACTTTCAACTAATTATTTGTCAAATTTTCTTATTAATAACAGTACAAAACGTGAAACAAGTTTATTTTGAGTATTTTAATTAAGTATCGAAGAGCATCGATTCGAATCTTTTCAGCTAGTGATAGAGATTTATGGAAAAGATGAGCGAATAGAACGAAGTATAAATGCAAAAACTAGTACATAAACAGTATAACACTTACATAAAGTAATCCACAATTTTTAAAGCATAAAAAATGCGAACCTGTTGCGATTTTGTAGAAGGAAATTTAAAATTCACTAGACGAATGGAGTAATAATAAACAGTTTTCCTCTCTCCAAATAGAATTTTATTAACAAACAACTTGCGTAACCATTGAAGTTTTCTATTCAATATTCTTTGCAATTTTTTTCCTCCGATTCATTATTATTCTTAAACATTACTTAGACCAAACATAAACATCCTATTCAGAACACACGCACACTCCCCTTTCTGCAGAATAGCTAACCGGAATTTAATGGATGAAAGAGCAGTAAATATTAAATAATTTAAAAGCATCCTTCCACAAAACTCGTAAACTGGATTGAATTTTAAGTAATTATGATGAAAGGACTCTAAGAATTGAATATGAGAAATATTGAAAGTCATGTAAAGTTCGATAATTCGAGCAGAATTTTAACAAGTTTTAGTTTTAATTAAAGAGAAGTTCGTCGACGAAAATAAAAAAAAAAACGAATTTTGTCTACGAGTAATCGTTCAACTTTACAAACCAGAGTTTCAAGAAACATCAGTGGATACATCAGCCATTACAGATAAAATTGCACTGTATATAAAATCGTGGTGAATCACGTTGCTAACAATTCCGATAAAATAAACATTGTTCGGGTAGAAAGAATTGAAAAATTCTGATGTAGCCAGATTGCTTAGAAAATTCCGACCGAAAAATTTCTTTAAAAAAAAAAAACATAAATAAACCTTTTAAATGTATTTCTGAGTTAATGGCATTAATTAATTCGGAGACTGTTTTAATTAAGCTATTTTTATTAAAACTAAAAAATTATAAGAAAAAATTGTTTTAGAGAGAATGTTTTAATCAAACTCTATTAAAATTAAAAATAAATATTGTGCTATAATTTTTTTTAACTTTCTTTGGATGGAAGCAGCTTTTAATGCATTTCTACGGCGAAAAAATATATGACATTTGTTGTTTTGATTCTATCTTCAAAAATAAAAATAATTTTATCTGTCCAAGATAACAGAATTGCGAATCTCGCTGCTACACTTTGGTAATTTCGTTTTTTCTTTCTTAATTCCGTTCTTGACTCCATTTTTAATTACTTGGACTTTTCTCTCCTTACCTTGAATCGAGTGACACTTTAATCTAAAAGACCATGTTGCTCTAGCTGCCATTCATTGAACTTTAATATTTCTTCTGCAAAACTTGTTTACTCTGACATCTTATTAACTGTTTCTGCTCTTGATTGTCTAACAAGATGACTTCTCTTCTTTCCTTTAATTAAATTGTCAAAAATAAAAAAAAGATTATTTAAGAGAGAAATTAAAATATTCTTTAATCCTATTGTATTTTTTATGCATACGTATAAAAAGTCTTATCCAGTTTTCTAAGAAAAAATGTCCACAAGAGAAAATTGATTATTACTGCATTTTTTTCAAACATTTTATTCTGTTTTTGTAATTGTCTGTTTTAAATTATATTTTTTTCTTCCCCAGAATTCGAAGTTAAATTATTTATTTAAGTTTTTTTTCTTGTTAGAATAGATTCTATGAGCGATTAAATCTTCACTTTTTATCTTATATTTATATTAAAATTTTTGTTCTCTGTTTTCGTATCTAAAGACTTTAATATTTTATGTTTAAATGCATTTTTTTTTAAACTACAGATAACAATTTTCTTATTTTCTTTTAGAAAATCTCTCCAGGGAAAAGCGCTTATGATATTCCTTCTGCAGTCTATTCTCTTTATCCTCGAAGACAAAAGAGTTTGTTTCAGTTATCCTTTGAGTGTCTTTGACTTCTTTTTATTATCTGCATAATCTTATTACGATTGCAGGCAATAATGGCGAAAACGTATCGTCCTCTAAACGGTATTATGGAGAAAAGACTTTGAAACAGAACAATAAATTTAACGAGACTTCATTATATTTCTGGAGGAAGAAAACCATTATAAATGTCTATAATTACTATCATTGTTAGGATTTAAGCTAAAAATAGTTTCTGCTCGTTACTCTTCTCTATTTATCTTAATTCCAAATGGTTTATTCTCTGCAAAGTATTTTTTTAACTCGTAATCGAGAAAACAATTGTCCGAAACGTAACATTGAATCTAGGATGATTTTCGTCTTACTATCGCTTAGTTTCACCCGTTAAGTTGTACTGCTTGACCCATTGGAAGAAAATGCTATACATTATATGTGGTAAGACCCTATAATCAACCCTGACAGATGGTAGGTATACCCTACAATCGCCATTTTGATGGTTGTCATCTGTAGGATTATCTTTCCATTACTCTGCTGTCGCTTATCTCGAATTTTCTTCTTTCTTGCCCGGAAGATTACAGTCGTAATTTGTCGTTCAGGTGCTCACATATCGAATTATACTTTTTTCAAAGAGAAATTCTCCACCAAGTCGTTTCTGATAGAAAGGAAAAACATTGAAAGATCGTTTCGTCTGTTTGCTGTATTTAGCGATTTATATCTTTAAATAGATTGTTTCTGAGATTTATTGGATTTAGTTTAGAACGTAATACGTCTAAGGCATAATGGGCATTAATGTTGGCTTAGTTTCATATCTATTTTTGTGTATTCTTTTCAGATTAGAATAGATCCTCTTTAATATACTTATATATTTGTGAAAGTAAGAACTGCAAAGAGGAGTCAAGCTCTTTTACGAAGTATTACGAATGTATAATAAAAAGTTGAATTCATTGAGATGCTTGTTGAGTAAAATATTTAATTAAATTTTACAAACTTGCGACACGCAAGTTGGTCGTTTTATATTTTTCTTGTGCAGAAACTCTTGTAAAAGTTGGAATTTATATTATCTTAAAGAACAGCAGCGACAGAAAACTGAAAACTGTTGTAATTTCCGATTTTTTACATTTTCGTATCGACGGAATTGCAACTGAAAACATAGTTAAGAATATTGAACTAAACTAACTTTCGGATGGCATAAATCTATTTTCTAAAATTAGATTTAAAAGCAATCCGCAAGGAAAATCACGTAAAACAAATAAAGAAACAAATATAAAAATTTTTTTCTTTTATTTCCTTCCATCTGTTTGCATATAATACAAACTTAGATTATTAAATTTCTTGTGTAGCAACAACATCTTATACGTTTTGTCTGTCCGTGTTTATCGATCCGGGTTATCGCCATTTTTATGTTTAATTTGCAAATATAAATTTGTTTACATTCCTTTAATTAACTGTTTACACAATTACTAAATAAAAATTCTTCTCGGCAAATTTAATATTTGTCATTGCGTGTCTGCATTGTCCGGTGGCTATTAAAATAGTCCTCTGTACACATTGAAGAATTTTGTAAGAAGGAAATATTACAGTTTGCTCTAGAAGATTGAGTAAGTGATTTTGGGCAAAAACCGGCGTTAAATATCATCTTAGTCTCCTAATCCTTCCATTTACTTGACTATTATCTACAGAGAGGAACCATTTTCACGTTTTTGTTGCAACAACATCTGCAAGTTGCAGATAGCACGTTTTTATTGCTTGTGCAGCTGGGATCTCGCACTGATGCTGAACTATGTCATTGCCAGTTTTGTCGAGTACGTAGCAAAATCGAATCTGCTGAATTATTTGCAATATTCTGTTAATGTAAGCGATATTAGGTAATCAAATTTAGATTGCCTGCGAAAAAGTCATTTTTGTTCGCTTCGGATTTTAAGAAGTCCTAGCTACTCCATTTTTTATCTCTGATACACGTTTTATTTTATTTACTTATATTCTCGTAATTTTATCTGCGAAAATTCGAGTTGGCTTTTAGCTAGTTGCCTTTATTTCTTTTCTAGACACGTTAAAATCCAAACTAATTAATTAAATTTATGGAATTTTCTAAACTTGAAATCATTCGCTTTTGAAACATGGGCGTTTTATTGTAACGTTTTAAAGTAATGTTTACGCTTCAACATCTGTTTAACGCGCGTCAATCATCGGTTTACAACCGCTGTCAATGAAAGGGAGAATATATTTTTAGTAACGAATATAATTTTCGCTTCGTAACAAGCAAATACAAATTAGATGTAACAATATAAAGAGAACTGTTTTACGACTAAATTACTACTACTTAGCAAGTTCGTGGCAATAGCATGAAACATGCCACTGTAAAAAATGATAGATCATTAAAAGAAAAAAGTATGTTAGCTCTATTAATTAGTAAGCTTATTTTTTCTATTTTTGAGAATCAGTTACCAGAATAAATTTTTTTTCCTCAAAATGTCATTATAATATCAAAAAAACATCAGAATAGAATTTTTTTTAATCATTTTTACAGCAATTAGGGAAAGCATAGTTTACTGATATTTCGATCTTTAAATCATGCAAATATATGAGAAAACAATTGTATGATTTAAAATATTTATTTAAACTTTTACAATGTTTAGATAAATGTAAAAATTTATTGTGTTTGCATAAATAAAAAGCATAAAACTGTAATTAATTAGAAAAATGTCAAATGAGAATTGTATATTGTCATGTCGAAAGTTTTGAAAGGTGTCAAAATAAAAAATGAGTGTGGGGCTATTAAAATTCTGTCCACTAAAACGATTTTATCGAAAAGTTATTGCAAAGCACGAAAACGGCCATAGTATAACAATTGCAGTTTGTAGAAGCATCCCTAGATGGCTATTTCATCTCACAGAAGGAAAAAGAAGAGCAACAACATATCCCTACTCGCAAGACGTGCAGACGTGATGTGCTAACAAAAACACCATCTGTTGTGCAGCATATCGATGAAAAGAAAATTAATAAAAAAGAAAAAAAGAAATCAAATTTAGAAAAAAAAGAATGAATAAAAAATTTATGTCTATTACAGTATCCATTTTTCGGATTATCAATTAAACTACTATAGCAATGAAGTGAAGTTATGTCAGTCACAGCTGCCGTGATGAATTGTATAGTGATGACGTCACAGTGCAGTAAAGATATATTGTATGGTTGTGGCAAATTAACCGCAATTGCTGTTTTTCTTTCCACTTCTTTATTTTGAGACAATCATCATTTCTCCTTCTGTCAAAATCATTCTGAAGATTTGAAATGTTTAAAAAATTTTTTGTCATCTCTTTCTGAAAGCAGAAATTATTTTTCAAACAAACTTTATCATTTTTTCTTCTCTTTTTATAATTTTCTAAAATAAATGTGTTCGGCATACACGAATCTCTTAAGAATTTTTACGAGGAAAGAAAATTAAAAAAAAATCCTATTTTTCTTCTATCAAGGGCTAGAAAACAAAAACTAATTTTTAATTGGAAAATATAGTACTTGCTAAAATTGAGTAAATTTAAAATATTAAAACTTTCCAAATATAAATAACGTAAAAAAAAAAAAAAACATAAATCACTTCCGAAAAATTATTTTTCTTTTCAGTTTTAATAGTTTTATCATTAAGATTATGCAACTGGTGATGAAAGGTGAGTAAAGAAGAAAAGTTAATGTTTATAGGCCTATCATTAATAATGTTTAATATTATTTCCACCTTAGATAATTAATTTACATGAAAATTTTGAACATTTTAAGTTATTCAAAAACATATTTTAAATTTCGACAGAGGACAGACACGCTGAAGGATTTATTTTAATATATCAACTTGTTAAGAGAGAAGACAAAAATGGCTATATAAGATTGCAGTACATAAATACAGTAATTCCCAACTAAGTAATAGACTTAGCAAAATTTAAAACAGGGAAGAGTATTAAAGTTCTGAAGACGTTCTTCAGTTGCATCCAATAAAGAAAGAATGTACTTAAGAAGACTTTCGCTAGAATTTTCTTTCAATTTCATTTTTCGATTTGCTTAACACCTTATTGACTTCATTTTTTTAGGAGGAAAGAAATTTAAATAAAATATATAGGCATATAAAAAAACCTAACAAGTAAGAAGAAAAATAATAATTTTGCCTGCTCATTAAAATGTGAAGTGGCGTTATTCCCTCTTAAAAGTATTTTTCATCAGGAGAAACTTATTCAAATGAGTTCTTGCATATTCCAATCAATAAAATTCAATAAATGGAAAATTTCCTGAGACATTTGAACTGTGATAATGTATTCGGAGGATAATGTCATATCGGTAATCGAAACTGTATAATATATGCGAGGATTGCGAAATCTCGACTTATCCTTTAAAATGAGCTTGCTTACAGAAATTTGAATTATTAATATATCTTACCCCCCACTACCAGCTTCCGGTTGTGAACGACACTTTCTAAAGTTTGACAAAAAAAGAAATTTTTAAAAATTAAAAGAAAGTTTTTTTCTGTTGAATTTTTTATTAAGAAGAAAATGACACTTTAGATGAACGAGGATATATATAGGTTAGAATGATTGTTAGAATTTTATATTTACCTTAGCAAAGGTGGAGTTCAATATGGATTTTGCTTATAGAAGTTGCTGCATAAAAGACACATAAAAATATTATAATAAACTTTAAAATTTTTATTCATAAAGATTGCTATCCGATTATAAAATGCCAGATATTGTTTAAATAAAATTCGATGGTTCAGTTGCCTTAATTGAACTTAGTAACCTTTCTGTACGTTAAATATTTTTGTTTTCAATTTTTTAACTGATTTTCTTACTTATAATCATATCTACTAATTTAAATTTGATTTTATATCGAATATAGAGTTAGAAAATATTTTATTTTGTCTACTTTACTCACTTAATAAGATAAGATTAATTAAAATAAAATTAATTTAAGATTAATTTCAACTTAATTAATTCGAGATGGGTTTATATTCTCCTCAAAACTTTAAATATCAGGTTACATAATCCTTAAATATATTCAGTTTTCTCGGTCTCACTTTAAAGTGACAAATTTATACTGAATTTGCATGTATAGCAATTATATATAGAATAACTGAAGTTGCTCATTTGCATATTTTATATTCTGAAAGTTGAAAGATATTATCTTAAGCTTTTCCGTGATGATGATGGTTTGCACTCAAATTTAAACTCGGTCAATAAATTTTTATTGCTCGGTCTAGTTTGGGAATCCTTAATATTAATGCAAAACCGAGTTTCACATTTCCAGTCGTAATTATTTTATTCTTTGACAATATTTGGATGATAAAATATTAATCCGTAAATATTTTTGTTGCAAACTGCAGTTTGATCGCGCTGTGATGATATTACTAATACAGTACATTTACTCGATTCTTAGCTGTTTGAATTTTAGAAGTGTTTTTTAAATTTTTATAAACTCTTAATATTTTAAGAAAATTGCATTTTTATTCTAAAACAAGCATAATATGCTGTAATTACGTATACACCATAAAACTCTAATTAAGCGGAGCATATTCTTTCTTTTAATAAACTGGTAGTTATTCCTGTAATTATTTATATTCTAAAAGTATAAACAATTACCACAATAACTACCAGTTTAAATTAATTCATAAAAAGCTATCTAAATTTTGAGTGCAGTTATTCTTTTTGCAGTGCTCGAAATATGTTAATTACTTGAACATCGTCGAGTGATTAGCATATTTTGAAAACAGTATTATCGAATTATTTATATAAATATTCCGGATTTATTAAGTTTTGACTGGAACAATGTCTTAAATCTTTAAAACTATTTTTGTGAGGCTAAGTGAAACAATGCCTTCAAATTTTCTAAAAGATGTACTGGAATAATGCTTTAAAATCCTAAAAGAATCTTTAATAAAGTTATGTATAGAAACATCTAAATTTATGTGATATAAAAACTATCTTAAGTTTATGACAATTTTCTGCGATTTTTTATTTAATAAAATCGAGATCTCTTATAAAAATTAAATTTTTCATTTGAATATTTTAATAATAATGCTAGAGAAAATAATTTTAGATATTTTTCAAAAAAATATTTATCATTCCTTTAATCTTATTAGAGCTACTTTTAAGATTGTTCTTAACAGAGGATGACAATACTGAACTTTTATTTTTGTGTTTGAGAGAAGACGAATAAACTACTTTATTAAATTTTTGACTGGATATATTATTTATTAAAAATTATATTCTTTTTAATAATTCATGGCATCTATCAAAAATTATTTTAATATTAAAAGCAAATCGACAGTTTATCTGTGATAGCATCTGAAGTAGAATACTGTGATCTATTGTAAATAGAAGTAAATGTGATTTTCCGGATTCGACCGAGCTAGAAATTAATTTAGATCCTAGAAAAAGTATTATTAATTTTAGCGATTGTACTCGCTCTCCCTCTAAATTCCCATTAGATCTAAATGTGGAGGGATAAAGGTTTTAAATTCCGATCGATTCCACTTAAATAAGATTGATTAATGCCGAGAAGTGAGAATAGTAAAAGAAGTGATAGACTTAGTCGAATCAAAAAAGTTTTAAAGAGCAAAATTTCTTTGACTTCGACAAGGTGATTACAAAATCTATTTTCTTTACTTTCGTCATTATAAATCCCATTTGCTTCAATCTAATTCCTTCGACATTTTAGCACCAAGCTGGATCATTCTAATGGTTCTCTGAGGTTTGTCAACAGTCCCTAGCGCAGTGGCAAAAAATTAGAGAATACCTAATCAAGAAGAAGAGTAAAAAATAGATCGATCGACTGGTTATGAGAGATAAAAGTATAAATTTTTCATAAATAATATATTCAACCCGCTTACTTTTCACAGTTTTTAATCAATATTAATTTCTCAAAGGGCTGAAATATCATTAACTGAAAAATTAGAATTGCAGATAAAGAAATTAGTTTCGATCTAGTGTAGTTTACTCTTCTGATAATATCTGCTTTAAAATGCATAAATACACAAAGACAATTTTCCATCTTTTTTTTTATAATAAGAAAATTAATTTTATGAGTATGACCATTAACTAGTTGATATATGTCTATAGAGTCGAGTTGATGAATAAATTTGTAATTAAATATATTTATGACTTCACGCGTTATGGTTCTCTTGCCTTTAATGTATCAAAACCTCTAATAAAATTTCACAACTGTATAATTCCCGTCTCAAATTTATAATCGACAAAACTGATTCGAAATTCTGCACTTTTAGATATAAAATATATATCGTGAATTTATCCAAAAACAAAAATATAGAATTCCTGATCAAAAATTTCGGGTGAATTTTTATTTCGTTAGCTGTGAGGATAACCGCATGTTTTTCAGATCATTAAAAATTTCTAAAATATGTAGTAATCCCTAGCGTTACATTATAAAATAGTAATATTATTTATGATCTAAAGATACGCATTATTTACTTTTCTTTAAATTTTTTAAATTTAAAGAAATTGGATTTTATTTCAAATTAAAATATAAAGAATATTATAGCCTATACATACCTTGAATTAAATAAGATTTTCCTCTGTAAAATTTTGAGAAAATTATTATCGATTGTTCAATTTAAATTTTACGATGCAAGCTTTTAAATGGATTTTTTAAATTATCAATTTTTAAATAAATATTCGAGATTCTCTATAAAACTGAAGAAAATTTGAGTCTGTTAAAATCTTTTAAAATCAAAACATTGGCTAGGTAGAAGTGAAAATCGTTTCAATTTTTCTCTTGGGGAATCTAACAGCAAATCTGTTTATGCTTCATTCTCTTTCTCAAGAGTAGCTAGATTTTTAATAGCATCCCGTCCATCCTATAAATTTTTAAAATATCTAAATATTAATCAGTTCTGCATCTTTATGAGGAAGAGACCATAATATTTTTCATAGTTATAGTTTTAATAATGATTTAATTGTTAACAATAGGATAATTTATTGATTAAAAATTATATTAACAATAAAAATCAAAAACATCAAAATAATAATCATATTTTTTTTCCAATAGGAGAAAGCTTATTAACTTTTCTAAAGGATTTTTAAATTGAGTCAAATGGAATTTTCTCCCTAGAATAAGCAAAGTTTTTTATTTTTTATTTTTTCAAATCACTTAAATCTAAAATTTATTTCCCATCAAAGATAAAATTATATCGAAACATATCCAATCTTTTAATCGAATGGCAGTAAAAAAATATTACAATGATCAAAATATTATAATTTAACTAATATTTTATAGAAGAAAACTAAATTTCAATAATATCCCTATCTATAAAAACCATATTAATCTGACTACAAAGCATTCGTTTTTGCCAATGCGATTTTTTTAAGATCAAAAAAATTTTAATTCTAAAAAGATTATCAACCGCACCAATTGAAAGTATAAATTTAAAATATTTTATTTACGAATTGATAAAACTTTATAACGTTACCGGTAATGTTTTTACGAAAATTTTATATGATGCGAATTTACTTGAAATGCCTATTCTCCCTAGGTGTCAAAAAGTTTTAAAAAACTTTATGGTGTTTCCAATTTCCATAGAGTCATTATTCATCTATATAAAATTTTTAGAAACGGTAAATCAGAGCCAAAACTAAGTTCAAAATTTACAACGGAAATTTCATCATAACTGACAAGAGAGATCATTCGTACATAATGATATCACAGGAGAAATATAATGTTTCAGATGAACAGCGAAATATTTGCCCTATATTTGCATATAATATAGAATAAATATTTGATAATGATAATCTTCTTCAGAAATTCGTAGTCATAGCTGTAGGAAATCCTTACATCTTTCTCGAACAAAATATCTTACAGACATTGCCGTCCTTATTGGTAGTTATTACAGATATATTTTCTAGAAAACATGTTATTTACAAGAATTCACAAAAATCATAAAAAGGAACATTGCATGTTACACAAAATAATATCAAATAGTGCAAAAATTCTACATTATATTCCATAAACGAAAATTTATGCTGCAAGCTATCTAGGCTTTATAAGTCTAGTAAGATGTCCCGATACCATCGTAAAAATATGATATTATCATAATATTTTATTTTTTCATAACAATAAAATTGTTTTTTTTATCATCAAACGCATTTTAAAATTGCATTTTAATGTGTGAAAAATAAAATATATACCAGAAAATTTACGAAAATGCACAAATCTGTTAGCACCATACTACGATATTTAATTTTCCGCCTATTTTGCCTTATAATCGAGCAGAGATATGAATATAAATTGATCCTCAGCTTTTGCCTTTAGTTTTCATGAAAAATTCTCTCGTTTATAGAAACAAAAAGGAAATCGCGATTAAACGTGTCATAAGAGAAGAATTCATGAAAAAATAGTAAGCATCGCTGGTAAAACGTAGACTAATGATTTACGATATCACTCTAAATGACGCTAATTTGATCAAATATCTTAAAAGTCAATCAGAATCCTTCAAATATAGATAATAATTATTTATGAACTTAATTAACTTCAAAATAGAAAAATTATTGACAAACATCCGCTCTTTTTATTTAAAAAATGCTATCTAATTAATTTAATATTAAAAGTGAACAGGTATGAAAATGGAGTAATAAAGCATTTAATATTAAGTATACGCTTTTGGAAGAGTAACACAGGACGAACATTAGCTCGTTCATTAATCACCCTCTTGTCTGCTTGGCAGAAACTGTTTCGCATCAACAAACTTTAACCAATCTTTAATTAACTCACCTAACTTACGCGTAGCACTATTATGTATATATGCGCATAAACGTTGATCAAAATTGCGTTTTGCCCCACCAAAGCTAGATAATTTGATTAAAGTTAAACACCGTAAACGAAATTTTAATATCGCGCTGGCCAGCAATGGCAGTAAAAATGAAAACAAAAGAGAAAACTCACTTAATATCAGAAATTAAATTAAAATGCACGCTGTAATGTCGAATATAACTGGAAATACTTGGAATTTAAATGAAATTGATCGCGTTACGATGAATAAATTTATTAATTTTGCATTTTTATTATTATTATTTTTTAAAATGAACGATATCGATCAGCCGCCATGATATCGGTTAGTTAATTAAGGTTTTTAAGATAAAATTCGCAGCCAAATTAAGTGCAAGAAGGGGTAAAAAAAAGTGTCTTCATGCAATTTTATAATTACTTAATAATTCATAAATAAAACTTTAAACTAAAGTAATAAAAATAAATTTTATTGTCAATAATTAAATACACTGCCATCTCGGGACGGCTAATTAAACTAAGTTATAATTAAAATAACAGGACGGTGAATAATTTGTAGACTGTCTCGTTTATTTAGCGAAAGTTTTAAGGATGACAATTATCCGCACACAAAATTATCTGTAATCTTTAAATTACTAAGTGTAAAGTTAGTTCTTATCGGATAAAACAATTTGACATCTATAGAAAGATGATGACATTTTAATGAAAATTAAAATTATCAACTGTCAGATTAACGTTCAAACAAACAATGCCTTCCGTTTTAATATTTTATTAAACTAAGCTTGATGATTACGCTATATTTTAAATAATATTACAGTAATAATTTTCAAATTAAATCTATATCATAACATTATTTTAAAATTTATTCAATCGCTAAATTTATTACTAAATTAGCATTTAGATATATGATTTATTAGTGCAGTTTCATTATAATAAAATCAGACCATTCTCCTTATTATTATTTTATGTCTTCAGTTTTTTTATAAGTCCGCAAATATCTCATGCATTAAATGGAAAAAAACATTCAAATTTTAGAATGTTGTTCCTTTATTGAACTACGCACATCTATTTACTCATTAATTTTGGAATTCGTACGTGATGCCATTACAAGACGACTGAAATTAGTTACTCTTGAAAGCTTTAATGATGAGGGTTTCTCGTTGTTCGAGGCTTTAAGAGGAACTTGTTAACTACTTAACATTCTATATACTTACTGAAAACAGCGACCGTTCAAAAGTTCAAATATATTTGGAATTATTTATCGCATATGAAAGTTATTTTTATACTGCTTAGTAATCGCTTTCCAACCAGCAATTATTAAACAGAGGAAATATTTCAGAATCCACTATCAGAATGCCTATACTGTGGTGGAAATCGCCGACAAGTGAAGAAAGCGGTTCAACGAATTTTTCATTATGAAAACTTCTGGAGGTATAGAAACTGAAATTAACCCAGATCCTCCAGATGTAAATCCAACTCTTTATGACAAATGAAAGATATTTGACTTACATGAAAAATTATTTTTGGTAAAAATAACTACAACGTTCGGTTAGGTTAGAAGTGGGCCAATGCTAACCTTGCACTATGACCAGCTAAGTGATCTATTGTGCAATTCCTTTATTCGGCATTTTGGAGCCATCATAGGCTACCTATACTTAAAGTGGGATCGGCGAATAATTGAAATAAATAAGCCATTGTCCGAATCTTTCTAAAAATCTGAAGTTTGGGACTTTGCATGTATTCCGAATAGTTATAACATTATTTATCATTGCTAGAAACTATCTATAATTTTTGAATTGTTCAGCGGCGACGTTCTAGCTTTAAGTAATTTATTAATTTAACATAAAATATAATAACATAAAATTAGCTTATTTATTAAAGAAATTAATTCCCTTATAATTTAAAAAAAGCTTATAAATGATCGCAACTTATGCGATCAGTTATAAGCTTTGGAACCTATCTTTTTCTAGAAAATAATAACATTATTAGTAGAAATTTTATTAAATCTGCATTTATAAAATATTTTATACATTTTTATACAGAGAAATTTTGGTATATAATAATCGGTTGATAAATTGATATAGATTTAACGGTCTAAAGCAATAGAACTTTAGATTTAGGTAACTGCTCTAGACCGCCTCTCTACTTTCATTTTTCATTGGAATTCTTTTAAAAATATAGTGATTATCGTTACTCCGTTTATCCGAATTTCGAGAGAAAAAAGGATTTATACGACCTCATTTCTATAATCGGCACAATGAATATAATATATGTGTAGACCATCCTGTATTTGACGTCCCTGCAACAACATCGAGTACTTAAGGTGTCCTATTCATTTTTCAGATTCCAGAATGTGACATCATAAAAATTTAAATGCATTTTTTTCAAAACTGAAGCATTTTCGATTTTTCTGAAGATTATTTTGATAAATTCAGATATTTTAGAATAGTCGAAACCACTAATTTATCATAAAAATAGCATATGAGCAAAGTATATTACCAGTGATAAGCATATTTTTAACAGAAAGAAGGCTTTTCAAATATTTTCAATTAATACTTTCAAATAAATATGTTATTATTCATGTGCGAAAATACAATAGTTTTTAAAGATATCGGCATTTTAGTTTCGAACGGTGGCCATTTTGCAATAGGATCAAAATTATGCGTTGTTTATTAACGCTTGTTTGTTTGCCCATAACTTTAATGCTTTAACTTTTCCCATAACTTTAATGCTCTAAATATTAAATTATTTGAGTTACTCGGACCGATAAAGTGTCGACGTAAGACCTTATAAAATAAAATATTAGATAAGCTGAAAAGCATAATATTTATAATGAATGAAATTTGTTCATATAATGAAATGGTGTTCATGGAATTTCATTAAATCTATCGAATGGCATAAATAATGTATATCTAAAGTTAATTTTACTAATATAGAATTCTTTTTAATGGATCGAATTAAACCGAAAACTTAATTATTAATATAACAAAATTATAATTTGATGATTCATTTTAAAAACTTAATATAATCTCACAAAAATCACTCGTAAATTTCGATTATTATATCGCACGCTATGCATAATATAAATTTAATCGCGAGCAAGATCGTAAAAACGACACGCAATCTAAAATAGAAAAAAATTACAAATGGCGAATTTAATAAAAAAAAATTGAAAAATAAAAAAATCTACAGATAAAAATAAGTACAGCTTACTACAATATTACTTCTTTGAAACCGAAAGAAATGAGATTTTTTCCCCCTCTCTCGGAAATATAAGAGGAAAAATAATATATCAATCCTTCACAGTTTCATGTAAATAAGACAAAGAATTGAAATTGGTGCCAATATTGTCACATTGACTTTCAAATGATCATATCTCCACTCAAAGAATAAAAAGAAAATTGCAAGATCAAAGTGTAGAGATATGACTTTGCTTGTTTGAACAAAGAACGACTGATATGGAATTTGACAGAAACGATTCTCCTCCTCCAGAAGAAAAAAGTGCCAAGTGTCACTCGAATTTTTTAATATCTTTTTTTTCGAAAAAATTCGGATAGACACGCACTTATTTCAATTTTATGTATTTAAATGTCCAAAATAATATCTGATAGATTTTGTTGACATCTTTTCTTCATACGCGACCTTACAAAAGTTTAAACGCATTTAATAACTTATATATAATTTTGTTAGATCTGAGAAATGTTTTTTCGTTTTTTTTTTTATTTCGTTTCTCTGCTTGCTGTAATTAAGTTAATGATTACGAAAATTAAACTCGCTTCTCTCGAAAGAAGTCTGTTGAATCTAGCATAATTATTTAGGCAAGAATGTTGCCATTAAATTGCACAGCAATAATTATTATTACGGTAGCAAATTACGTGCTTCTATAATAGCAAACGGAAACTTAATATTTATATATCGTAACTGTAATGTTATTTAAGTAATAAGTTTCGAGAACGTTATAGCAAAATTATTTTAATTCTACACATTTGCATCCATCTTTTAAAAGATTGCATTCACGTTTAAAAGCTATTAATTTATAGAGGATTTTTCTTTATGAAATAGAATATAAAAAAAGGTTAATAATTAACGAGATAAAAACAAAATCGTTATAGTAAAAAATTTTCTTAAAAATTCTTATAAAAAATGATAAAAACATTAGGTTAAATTATGACCAATTACTAAATATCTATTCGACATCACGTTAGTCTTCGGAACTTTTATTCCTTAATTAACAGAGTCAACATTTTGCCTGAGAGCGGTTGTTTTTCATAAAGAATAAGATAATTAGAAGAAGACAAAAGTCTCTCCTTTTGTAAGAAAATAATTTAGAGAAAATACGAAATTCAATCTTTAATGAATAATCTACTTTTGTGAAGATTTCGTTTGATTTTTCGGCTACCGTATGCTATTTTTAAAAATGCAATTAATTTATGAGAAACTTAAACATTTTTTCATTTATTAATATCATTATTATTACAAGTAATTTAACTGTATAAAGAAAACTGCCGAAAACTTAAATTTAATTCGAAAAGTTCTGCTTTGTTTATGAATATTTTTGTTCATAAATGAAAATAGTAGTTAATATTCAAGCTTCGTTACTATGATAAATAATTTTTATGCATTATTATAAGTTTGGACACTTATAAATAGATTTATGTTATTTTTAAGTGAGAATAATGGTTGTAGCTAGTTCCATTTGCACTTTTCTTGCTATAGAATTGTACGCTTGGATTTGAAGCGGATCACTATTGAATTCGAAAGAGCAGTTTGTTAAAATTTATTCTTAGAAAAAAATTGAAAGAATAAGTATTTAAAGTTATCATAAATCTCTTAAAATCATTTCAATAAGGCTAATTAATTTTCTATTGAATTTATTATTTGATCGAAAAATTAACTTGAAATGATTAAATAAAAAAATAATTTTACTTATTATTAAGTATACATTAATGTTATCATACTAATCATTTGAAAATTTCTTAAAGTATAATAGAAAAACTTTGGGAAAAAGAATTAAAATCATAGTTTAAAAAACACTTTTGAATGTAAACGTTTCAAAACGTTTGCTTTATAATCATAAAAATGTATTATTAGTTTAAAATACATGAAGTTTCGATTAAAATCCGTTTTCACTTCGTAATTCAAACAGCTTAGATTATACGAAGACGAGAAATAAGATACTCGTTGGTGGTTGTCGAGTTTATGATTGATTGGCAAGAATATGATCGATCTAGGTAATATAGTACATTAAAATGTTTGGAAATAAGACAAAAATTTATAAAATTTATTCTTACTGATTTAAAATGAAATGCAAACAACAGCTATTAATAAAAGAATTTGAAAACTCAACTTTATGAGATTTTAATTAAGAAATTTAAAGCGAAAGAGAAAAGCTAACTGGATAAGAATCAACTACAAATAGCCATTCTTTTGTATCCGCTAGTCATTTCCAGCATCTGTTTCATTCGGTAGTAATAATACAACAAAACAGAAAACAAATGGAGCATTCATCTCAAATGTGCAGCACATGATTAATTCTATCTTTAGCACAAGCAAGACTTGCTTACAAGAACAGAATGATGACAAGCTTAAATAAAGTTATTGAAGAGAATATATATTTTACATATATATTTAGATCAGCAATGAAGTTAAATTTAGTTATAAGACTGTTTTCGAAACGGTAATCCGAATATCCTAAAGATTTATCCATTTTTATAAATATTTTTTTGATTATTAATACATTTATTAATTTTTTAACAAATGTATTACTGTATTTTAATATATTTCGTTACGTTTTGTTATTTTTCTTCTGAAAAATAATCTGTAGCCTATCTCATTCTCGTGCTTTTTTCTTTTCTTCTTCATAAAATGACGATCACGACTCGCTTATTTTGAAAATATATTTTGTAAGTTAATGTTTGAAAGAAAACTGATTTTTATGTATGTTTATATCAATTTTTCCAATATAACGCATATAAATATAGTATAATAATAATAATAATAATAACATGATTTGTATGTTAATAACCTAATATTTAACATATAATTTCTTTTAAATTTAGCATGTACAGGGTTATCCACTAAATGCAGTAGATGTGCATCGAGACCTTATATATTTTAGAACCATAAAAAAATTGAAAATAAAAAAGAATATTCTATTCTGCTCCGATTGCATAGTTTGAATAATTATAGCATATAAAGATATTATTGTATATAGGATGTTCAATATAAGCATTTCTAGCCAATATTTTTCAAACACATGAGCTAAGATAAATGCGCTAATGGGAAGATATAGGAAGTATCATATGCTAAATTCAAAAATGATTTTAAATTTGATCCTGAAGCTCAATTTCAAATTCATCAGGTTTGTATTTTGAAAAGCCTTAAGAGTTACGCAGGAAAATAAATTAGAAAGCAAATCTATTTAGTATAAATTAGCTGTAATTGAATTTATTATTCTATAAATATATTTCTATTAATGAAAATAAGTTCTTAAAATTATGTATTGAATAAGAACATTATTGGATATAAATCAATTTAATTTGCAATGATATCTGCCCATACGTAATTTGTTCGATATGACCACTGTTTTTAATAAGGCAAACATGTATTCTGGCTAATACATTAGCATGAATATATTAAAATTCAGCAGTATTAAGAGACTGACACGCTGACCGTATTCAATTATCGACATCAATAACATTTATAGGAGGAGAGACATAAACATTTTCTTTTATCTATCCCCACAGAAAAAATACAATGGGATCAAATCAGGCGACATTGTATCTATCTAATTGGACCAAACTGGTCCATCTACTTATTGCTAAATGTTGCATTACTGTAATGTATTTCACAACTGTTTTGTGAGAGAGCTTATTGTAACCAAGAATTTCGCCAAATTGCTAGTGGTAAATTGATAGATTTACCAACAAAAATTTGAAGAATCTGAAGACGATATTGTTTATTCAATGTTCCCAGATAAAAAATGAGCCCAATAATGGTATTTTTCAACAAACTAAACTAGACATTAATAGACTACTGCACTTGATGTTGAGATTTATTCGTTAGTTCATATTTAAAAGGAAATTTAGAAAAAAAAAAACTGAAAAAAATATATTACAATTTGCTTGCAAATTTTAATATTTTTAATCAAATTATAAAATTTTCCAGTATTATAAGTTTTATTCTGAGGCATAAAATATTACGATAAAAGAGTAACATAATAATGCATTTAATAAAATATTCTAACACAAGCGGTTTACAAAATATTGGCTGGAAATATAGTAAGTCGGGGAATATACCTAACTACTACAAATAATCTATTATTTTAATAATAAGATAATTTATGGGGCTCTGCGCATGCACATGTTATCAGTCGATGTCAGAGATGAATGACAGTCAATAGATACCTTCGATACCTCTCAATTATCTATTGACTTTTGCCAGATAAACAGGTAACTATTAGCACCATAACGGTCAAAAATTTTTATTAGTTTTTTTTAATTGATTATTATTCAAATTCAAAATTGGGAAGAACGAATGGGGGATTTATGTCACCGATTACATATATTGTATCTTGTAGTAATTTTGTTAAGTTGAATGCTGACATTAATTGCGCTTCGTATTGCTTATTAATTTGAATTTTGACAGTTCAATTGATAGTTAGATAATATGGCTCATGAACAATAGGGGTAATACATCGCACGACATTTTACTTCAATTTTCATTAAATTGTTTCAATGCTTACTTTTTGATTTTCCTATTCAAAAATGGAATAAAATGTTGTATGAATTAGGTTGGTACTACTATCTGTCCGTTATCTGTACTACTGTCTATCCGAAAACACGATAACAGGCGTAAATATTATCCTATTTTAATGAAATTCATGTTAGAAAACGATTGTTGACATAAATATGTAGACCCGAAGAAACTGAGAACACCAAATGAAAAATTTTTTCAATTCATGATATGAGTCCGGAAGACACTTTGTTACTTAGTCACTTTGGCTGCTCTGCCTACTATATGCTCAACCATCTCCTCACTCCCTCGGTATATCCCTCTTTACGCTTGCTCTCTCCTCCCTGACGTTACGCTTCGCACATCTTAATGCCACGAAGTTTTGAGAGACTTATAAAACAAATGAAATCACCAAATTTTATAAATAAAACTATGGTAGTTTTATTTTCATTTTCAATTTTATTTCAGAAACACATGTACAGCTCCGGCCAAAAAGGTTGTCACCTGCTTCGCAGGGGCTGAGTTACCGGAAGTTGATCGGTTATAAAGT